>JANIJG010026121.1:0-11472 GCA_024611175.1 Megaceryle torquata
ACAACACACCCCCTCACCGCTCCCGACTCCTCACAGCCAACGCCTACACGTCCATGTATCCTACACATCTGCAGTTGTCTGAAGTAATATAGGGGGGGGGGGGGGGGGGGCGTGGGGGGGGGGGAAGAAGCCTGATTGAGATCTTTTAATTAAAAATTAATATCTAGACATTTTATCATAGAATTTATATAACTAATAATTCCCTGAAATTCGGTGTGAGAAGAAAAGATGGGTGTAATCCTGGGCCTAGACATGCTAATTTTCAATTTTACACTAAGTCAGCGAAACAGAAGCCAAAAGAGTTCATACTAATGCAACTGAAGTGAAAGAACCAGCAATTCTACCAAGAGCTTTTGCCTAGGACCTGAGATACTCCAAACACTCTATCAGACCAAGCAGTTTGGGGTAATTTCGTTTCCATTAGGAAAGTGTCCTACATAGCTGAGGGCAAGCTGCCCTTGGAAGAGCTACTTACAAGGAAAAGTTTTCTGAATACTTACATACTTTAAGTTATAAGTTCTGTATTTTATTTAACAGTTAATGCTGATGATCAAATACCAGCTCTCTAACTGCTGGCTGGAGGGAAGTACAGACTGATTTGGAATAAAGTCATTCACACAAACATCACTTTGCCATGCACAAGAAGGTTTCCTTATTTTTCTACAGAAATTGAAGGACAGCTTGAATGATTCATCTTTAAATAAGTAAACAAAAGAAGGTGGGGCTGGACTGAATTACACTATGATTTCCTTTAAAAACTTGCTGTGGACATAGAGCTACACCGTGTTGGGACAATGGAAGTGAGCAGGACAAGCACTAGACTCTCAGTGATAAGTACAGATGCATAGGCCTAGTCCTTAATATTGAAAAAGGGGAAAAGCACAAGTAAGAATTAATTTCTGGTTTTGCAGTACCATCTATTTAACTCTGAAAGTACAGAAGCACCAACAGTGGACTCCCTCAAACCACGCTCAAGACTTTTTCAGTAGCTCACAAAGTAATTATGTTCTCCATTTAGAAAAATGTACGGTAGCAGTTTAATACCATTTCTATTTTAGGATTAAACTATGTTCAGTGCACAGCTGCACACTGTACAGGTCATTCAGTGTTTAAAAGTCATACTGTATGGAGGAAAAGTAGCAAATTTATTCAGTCCTTTTACAACTGGATTTCATACTGAAAACTTCTGAAAAGCACTAAACAACTCCATCTCCCAGAGGCTTCAATGACGCCTGAAATGCCGACGGATGGAAATCACCTTTATAACCAACCATGCCCAGATTAAGACCTGCACATTTGAACTCCTTCATGCACATAAATGAATTGACTCCATAGGAACTAAGGCTCTTAAAAGGAAAACCTTCAAAATTAGTGTTTACTCGGCAAGCACCTACCTCGAGCAGATGAATAAATCTACTTAAGTCAATAAACACTAATGAAATGAATGGAACCAACATTGATTTCAGGGCAGCCAGGACTTCTCCCAATGTATTTACTCTGAATAAAACCATATATACGTGTTAATTGACTGCGAGATTAGGGATTTAGAAAGACACAATAAAAATTCCCCTGACATTTTTTTAAACCAATACTTTTGACTTGAGCCACACTTTTATTACAACTTAAAGAGAAACGTAGTACAATGTTCTAAATCAAATCAATAAACTATTACCAAGTTTATTTTTTATGAAAATTATATACTTTACTCAATAAAAACATAGGTGCTTTCAGTTTATTCACAGCACACCACCAGCCATGAATGCTGGCCAGATCTGGAACTCTGTTTCATTCAACATATTTTGTGTTTCCATTTTAATAATTATTCTAAAAATATATATATATTGTGACTTGATTGTTTGAATTATTTAATACTTGTCAGTAAATATGCAACTTGGAGAATTATATCTAAATTATATCAAATCTCTGCTTAGGAAAAAGAGAAAAATCTTCTAAAACCAGTGAAAAAGAAGTGGTTAAGTGCAGCTTGAATATCAATGGCAGACTTCTTCCTAACATAAGCCTTTATATTAAAATTGACATTGTAAATTTTGAGACAATGGAAGTCAGTCTCACATCCAAGAGCTGTAACAATTAAGAAATTTACTAACCATTGATACATAAAGAAATGTCATCCCACTTAACTACTTACACTGATATGTAAATATAAAGTACCTATGTTCAAATGGCCTAAAATTATCTGTATTCATAGGGAAATTTTTCAGTAGAAAACTTTTGCTAAAGTTCTAATGACTAACATGTGTACATATCTAAAATTTATTCATTAATAAAATGGAGGGTTTTTTCAATCAAATTAATTATTAATGTAAAGGGTGTGGGGCGATCTCAGAAAATTATTCTCAGTCATTTTTACCCAAGTTGCCAATGTGATCAACAACATCGAAGTCATTTTGTAAACTTACATATGTATCAGGGACCAGAGAGATGCTCCTCTAAGATATCTCTGTACAAAAATCTCCCTTTACTTCTGCTCATATACTTCATCCTCTTGACACTAGGAATTTCCTGAGTAAACAGGAAGAGTTATAGGAGTTCACACCAGTTTTAAAAGCCCTCACATCAGTAGATAAAGATCCAACATTTTGTCACTTTCTGCTAGACAATTGTTAAGCATCACAGACCAAATGTGACAGAGAAGCATTTTCTTTCAGTTCTCACTATCTGTGATGGGTTTCATTCCTCAAAAGGTAGCAGTGGAGCTCCAATGTTTTTATTAAAGGCACCTTTATCATTTCAATTCAAAAAGTAGAGATGACTTTCTAAGAAAAAAATAACAAAATCCATTTACATTTTTGTTCCTTTCAATAGGTATGATGTTGCTAAGGCATCAAATTGAATACAGGCGTTTGTGTCAATAGATGTCAATTCACTATCAAATAAACGTGCCCTGAGGGATTTAAATATATAACAACAAAACAAAACAAAAATCTACCTTATAAACCATATGGGGACCATGGTTCCTTTATAATGAACTACTGGATTACCTTCTACATGGCATTAGGAAAAAGAACTCCAGTATCCACAGTCATTGCTTATGTAAATTCAGACTGCATTGTTAAGTTCAATATATTTGTTGGGTTTAGATATGAAAACATATTGCAGATACATGAGACTTGCAAGGAATTACTAATTCAACTACAGTCAGCAAAATTCAGCGTCGAATGCTGCACTCTGGGCGAACTGGAAAGACACACGAGGCACTGTTTTGTTAAAGCCCCACTCAGCACTGTATCCCATTTCATTCCTATTTATAAAAATACTACATGGGTCTACTTGACTGGATTTCAAGAAACATTCTTAAATAAACTATTGCACGGCAGATACTGCAGAGAATTTAAATTATTACCCTATGTCCTTTAAAGTCAGCAGTATAACACTGAGATTTTTTGCCTCCTTTTCTTTTTCTAATAACAGAAAATATACATTTTCCTGGTGTACTTAAGATTAAATAATTCTCCCAGCAATTGAGGTCGGAAGGAATTCAGAAGATTATTATTAAAACAGTTCATGAGCCTATTACTTAATCAGGGTACATGAATGATAATTAAAGGCATTTCTACTAAGGTAGTTCATGCTTTCTAGAATCATGGAAAGGGCAATCAATTCTTCTCCATTTTATGAAAGACTTTTACCCTTCCAAATTGCTAAATGATTAATTATGAAATCCAGATTATTAAATGTTCTCAAAATGTTAAGATATTTGTACTTAAGATTCAAAGCCATGTGCTTCGGCCGTATTGTAACTACGTGTAAGAGCACTGTGAGTAGATCAGACAAGAGTGCAAGGAAGGCAATATTATTGTTCCATCATACAGGTCAAATAGAAGAGCTTATTAATGAAACTACCAGCACTGTTGCAGTAGACTTTGCTATCACTGACAGACAGCTACAGGTATGAATTTGATAGAGATACAAGTGTTACTGCACCTGTATTACTGATATTTTTGTATGAAGGGGGGGAAAAATAAGAAAAACAAAAAAAAACAAACAACAAAACCAAACGCACGAAGGCAAGGAGCAGCTACCGAGTATGAATCAGGATTTCTGAATGACTCCATCTGGTATTTGCACTCCCCTCTCCCTGCAAAATTGTGGTGGAAGATGAACAGGAGAAAGAACCGAGTTAAATGTTTCTGTGGGAGGCTTGGAATAAAACATACAGATTAATACAATGATTTCACTTATTGAATAGTTTCAGCATAATTACAGCTATATTAAGACTGTCACAGAGAGGCATCAATAGTGCCTACATAGAAGGTGACTCATCAGAGCCCTGAAACTCAAGTGAAACACTTACTGTCACTTAAAATGGTTTAGGAAATGCAAGGCAATTTATGCAGCCTAACAGACTAACTTTCTATGCCATTTTAATTCTTCCTCATTCAGACAGGTTTTATCTTGGCACACAGAACTAATGCAAAAAGGAGAAGTTTCTTCTGAAAACCATGTAACAAGATCGCATCAATGAAGGATGAAAGACTAAAAACAGAAGAGGAAAAAAAAAGAGAGAGAGAGATGTCATCTAAGATGCTAAATAGTAAAGCTCATATTTATAAGAAAGAGAAAGAAGAATTCAGAGAGCGTGCAGGCCTTTGAATTTATACATAGTCAATGAATAGACTTCTTTTGCTAGAAATGTGTCTGATAGAGAATTATGCAACAATTATTCCTAAGGCTGTAAGTAAGTAAACTTCTAAGCCATTCAAAACGGCACAGAATATTTCAACAGTTACTCACTATTCCAAAAGGAAAAAGTCTGGACAAAAATAATCCACAACACATTTCTTTTATATAATGCAGAACATTCTGAACGTCATGTCCGTGACCATCCAGTGATCTGACAGAGTAATTCAGTGACTTCCAATTCACTGGGACATGGTTTTTCTAGTGGCCGGTCTCCAGCTTAACAGCAGATGAACACCAGCACTACTCCTCTCCTCCCTGCACCTCACTCCACTCCACTCAAGCAATGGTACCTGTTCAGGTTACTCCTTACAGAGACTCTGGGCGATCCTGCCTTGCTTGCTCTCATATAGGCTAACAGAATTTTCAGCTATGGAACTGTATGCATTTGTGACATACAGCAGCAAAGCGCAGGGAGACAGCCTTACAATTGACTAAAGAAATAAATAATGTGGCTTTTTTAACAAAAAAGGTACATTTTAGCAATCCTGTGCAAAATTTATTACAACCTTTCTTTACTGTTGGCTAATGTATATCTTTAAAACTTTTTGTGAAATATAGGAAATTCATTTTCTTCAACCTAGAGCTGGCTGATACAGCCAGAAAGAGATTCCAGCTGAAATTCATACATTTAGATGCTGTTTCAGTTTTGATACAGCCTAATAACAGAATAAGCTAGATGACTGTTACCAGATTTTGTGAATTGCATTTTGATAGCACAATAAGCCTTATGAGAAAACCTATGAAAACCATTGACCTTTGGACAAATACAGATATCCTTTACTGGCTCTTAAGAATCAAATTTAAATAGCAATGAAAGCACTGTTTCAACAAAAGAGGAAGCTCTTGCAGTTCTTGCTTGTACTTTAAAAAAAAATGGTTATCTATACACTTGAATCTATAAAGTTATGGTGCTTCATTAAACATTCCATTAAAGTGGGACATTTCCTTTGAGTGAAAATCTGAACAAAATATTAAATTGCAGAGTAACATACTCTGATTTCAGTAAAAAGTTCCATCTTCCAATCAGATCTTGAAAACCTCTTTCTATACCATCATCACATGCTGCAGTTTTCTTTCACAACATTGAAAACTTCTGGTCTAAAGTTATCTTCAATAAGTGTATTTCATGCTCTTAGTGGTTTGTCATGGTGAGTAGAGTAACACTACCTCCTCAGATGCTTTGGGAAATTATTCCTCACGGTCCATGTACTATGAAAAAACACACAGGAAAATAAATGTCTGACAATTCTGGTAGATACTGAACAGCCAGTAAGCTACTGACCATCAAGTTACTTATTTCAGCAATACTGAGGTGAACTGCACTGAAATTACCTGTCTGCTGGAACTAGATATACCAGACAAGGACTGGTAACTAATCTCTTGGCCGTAGCCAAGAACACATTTTACTAAGAGCTCAGTCCTTGTGAGTGGTTCACATCTTACCATACCCAAAGAGCTGTCGATGTGAGGCAGGCAGCCCATACTCTCTTCTCCTTGGACGGGAACAAAGCAGGAAACTACATCCGTGTATGAAAGATCAACAACAGAACAAGTATTCTTTGTTTGGAGTGTAAGGTACTTTCAGAGAGAGGGGTTTTAAATAATAAACTTGTCAGATCTTCATTCCAGTTACATTATTAATAGTGAGGGAATGTAACCTATATGGTAGATGCTTCAAGCAAATCATCCTTCCAAGCAAGCAGCATCCCAGGATGAGATTGCAGTAGCCTACACTAAACATAAAGTCACCTGTCATTCGGCCTTGCACCAGCTATGACTAATCTGTGTTCTTCCATCTCCAGCTTTCGACTAACATGGCAGTTTTGAATACAAGTCTTTTTCTGAGCAGAAAATAAAGTAGATGTTAAGTGAGAATAAGCCCAGCAAAACTGCTTGCATTGCATTAAGGGTTGCTGTACAATGACACCTAAATGTATTTCCATGTGGCTGCTCCTACCCACTTCTATTGTAAAACACAGTAATTGCTTTTAAGTTATGTAACAAGAACCCAAAAAAGCCTTCACATACTCTCTTGTTTTAGGAAAGTGCAAAAAGCTCGAAGCAATGAATAGTACAGAGCTGTTAATTAGTTTTCAAGGGTTAGATTCTGCCACCATAAAATGGGACAGAAGACAAGCCAGAATACTCTCCAGAAGACTATGCAAAGATGTGAACAAAAATTTAGTAGCCAGATCTCATGCTCCGCATCTTGTGCTCACGCATTCATCTAAAAGGAAGTGCAAGGGGATAAAATGCAATCGTTTTGACTGAAGAAAATGAAGGCGCAAACAGAAAAACTGGCATTTTACAGGAGATAATAATAAAAGATATAATCAATCAAGACCAAGAAAAGAAGACAATATTTTTTAAAGTACATAGATATTCAACTTTCAAGACAAAACCACTGACAGTAAGGACCAGACGTTTTTTTTTTCCTCTGGTTGTGGATTAGGTCTTTGTTGTGCTTTCACAGGTTTTGGGACTCATTAAGGACTTTCCTAGTTGAACTAGAATGAATTCATTTGGTCTCTTCCTCTTCATACATAAACATAGGACACATCTCCGAATACATACGAGAGGCTGACAGATTACCAAAGACTGTTTTTTAAAAGGCAACTGCTGCCTTTATTTTCTGGAACTCCACAAGCTATCTGACTTTTACCAGGGAAGAGTGTGTCCATCTGCTAAATAAATTGGTTTTCCGTTTTAACTCAAGGATTTTCCTTTTTCCTTAATCACTGGTACAAACAGTACCAAAGATACACACACATTAAGAGTGAATAATCAAGCCTACCAGCACAGTGGACATTTCTGGCTAGCTAAGCTTTTGAGAGTAGCACGAACTATTCTGTCAATCAGCAAAAATCCCACACTACCCATTACAAATCCGCATGTACAAATATAACTCACTAACAAACAAACTTCTTGATGCAAAAAAAATCCTCAGTGTCTGTGAGATTGTCACATCTTTACCTTAGCTAAAAAAAAGCAACCAGACAACTTCCTACTAGAGCATATTTAAGAGAAATTATAAAATCAAAACTCATTTTCAAAGCTGACAGAAAGAACTGACCTAAGGCATGCTATCTCAAACTTGCATCAAAAGAACCACGTCACCTGCCATGAGCAGCCTGAACTGGCACAATTTACACCTTTGCAGCTGGCAATTCCAGCTAACACTGACTGTAGCAGCCTTGCAAGGGCTATCTCTGAGATATGTGCTTATCGTATGCAAACTTGCCTTTTGAGAAAAGAACTAGCTTCATGACAACCAACAGCTAGCCTCTCTGAAAGACAGGTTTTGTAGGATCCTCACGAAAATCAGAACCGAGAGGATTTCCTGCAAATCCATGAAGTACAACTCTAGTTTCTTTTTGCATATGAGTTTATAGAGATATAAAGGAAGAAGATAACAGAGAAAACAAGCCAGAGTTGCACCTATTTCCTTCTTTCCTTTGATTTCAGCTGAACACTTGCCTTTTGAAAAGCAACAGTAACCACTAACTTTATCTGGGGGCATTTCAAAAGCACAAAGGACTTTTGTAAATTTGTAAGCTGTAATTCTCCTTTGAAGTTATAAAAAAACCCCAAAACCCCAAACCATAGCATTTAGTAATTTAAGACACTTCCCCTTTTGTTTGAAGGCAACAAGGCAAAACAAAAAAGCAAAACCACAATTTCAGAATCTGGAATCAAAGCCATGACCTGTAACAGCCAGGGTCAGAGAAGATGGGCAGACATCAACCCAGGGAATCTATGAGAAAGGGAGAATAATCAAAAGGATTATGGTCTGTCTCACCTCTGAAATGAAGTCTGAAACAGGATATTTTTATACAGTAAGACTCCAGTTACCCTAGAAGGCCTGAAGACACCTTTGAAAATTAGAAAGGCTCAAATGTCAGCATTTCTGACTTGCATTATCAATGGTAATGGGGAAACAGAAGCCTTCTTTAATAACCAGCTGTCTAGCAGATGAATGAAAGAGATAACAAAACAATAAATAGCAAAGGTGTGTTTCTCTTCTTGGTTTGGTTTTTTGGTTTTGGTTTTTTGGGGTTTTTTTTTTAGTATTTTACCTCTTACCTTTTAACCTTTCAATCTGGCTTCCCATCTACTCTGGACTGTTACTTAGGACAAAATCGGTGACTCTCTGACAGTGAAAGTCAAATGCAACTACTAACGAATTATATTTATATCCAGAATGAACTCAATATTATACTCAATATTTACAAACGATCTGGATCCCTTCCATCACAACACGCTGAAAGTCCTGAGTAAGCTAGCTGATGGATTTTCCATTACCTTCTGAAATAATAAATATATTTGCCAATAGGTTTGTAAATATCTTTTGGTAATATGCTTAGGAAAAAAAAAAAAAAAAAGAAATCCAAGAAAATAAAAGCAAAGTCATTTAAACCACCAGGATGGAAAATTTAAGAACATGAACTCATAATTCTTCAGGCCTGATATGTCACTCATCATCAGCCCATAAACTGACCGCTGCTTGACACAACTGATTAAAGGGTTTTATATATTCAGATTGCAAAGTGGAGATTAATAAGAAACTAAAGCATCCTAAAGGATGCAAAACATCCCTCTGACTTGTCCCTCACCATATAGTTACCTGGCACTACTTTATCTCTGTGTCTCACACACAGAGGAATTGCTTCTGAGTTGGAACTAAGATTTGTAAAAGGAAAAGGGCAGGAGACTCCTCTAACCCACACCTACTATGAACACACCTGCATCTAAATCAGTCTAAGCCTTCCCTGTTTCCTCTTCATCCTCAATTAACAGACCTAGGAACAAGTAGGCAGTAATTCACCTGAACTTTTAGAGATGAGATTAAATGTTTCAGAGATGTGATTAAATGAGTCCCACTGAAACTAAAGTCTTCACGTGTTCAGCATACTTCAGTTATCTCTCCTAGTCCCTTTTCTTTCTTCTTCCTCCTCCCCCAGAATTTGGTGCAGTCTAACAGTGAGCTTCTCACAGTCAGGTAATTACAGCCACTTTGTCACAATACATCCTAGACAAATACAGAAAAATTTCTTCCACTAAGTAAATCCTCAAGGTTCAGAAGAAAATGATAGTTTTCTGGAAATGTAATGGTCAGCTGCCTAGCATCCAAACTCCCTTCTCTTAGAACCATGCAAAGAAATCATAATTCTACATTTCATTATTATATAAAGCTCTATTTACACATGGTGGCTTCTAAATGCACCCTCCCAAAGTAGAAGTGGTTCGTGCACCTTGGTGATCAGCAGTCACCATGGTGAGTGATCAGAAAGCCAAATTATTACCGGGTGTCTCTGCTGCTATCCCTACTCTGCCTCAATAGTCCTATTTCTTCTGACTTCTTGGATATTGAAGGTCGTGGTGCAAAACACATTTGTTCTGACAAAATTTCAGAAATCTGACATGAAGTGAGAGCAAGCATCCTACTCACCTACAGAAGCACATCTTTAAAACAGATCTGTATTTGCTTCTGTCACAGCATGTAGCAATTTCATTCCCTGAAGACCTGAGAGTTAAAAATAAAGTATTCAACCATTTACAAAATTGCTAAAGGTCACTGAAATGTAACCTTTACAATAGGTCAGTAAACTTCAGCTCAATAAACACAAGCATACCTTTGCCTCCAGTGAATACATTCCATTTTAAAAGCAGCATCCATCTCATCTACAAAAATAATTTAGTGTAAGCAATCACACTTTATTTTCTCACTTTAAAAGTGTCCAGAGATCATCTCTAATGTTTATGCTTTGATTTGCTTGAGTAAAAGCCTGTTTGAAATTTGGGGTTAGTATAAATAAAAAAGTTGGATATAATTATTTCTTGCAATAATGAAACAAAACCCAAAATGATATTAGAGTTGGATATCTGATGCATCAAACTATGACAAATAGAAACCCATTAAATAAGAAAAACATCTTATATTGCCTTCTTCTTTAAACATAATGAATTTCTGTTCTATACACCTAATTAAAATCAATCGCAGGCCAAGTTGCACCTGCCATTAGTTTGCAATTCACTACCTGTATCACTGATTGTAGCTGGAGAGGTGTAGGGATAACAGAACTCGTCTGGCTTCTTCACTACCCAGTAACTGTTTGTTACAGAGGCAGGACTCACAAAGTGTAGCCTTTAAGTTTTTGCAACGAGGTGGCTCTCCTAGCCCTCAAAGGACCTGCTGGGTGACCATCTACACCATTACTCTGAACACCCTGAGAGAATTACAAGGCATGTTTTCAAACAATAAATTAAGTGTACTGCACGTGGGACGACCGGATACAACAGGTGGGCATGTGCAGTAAGGTGAAAAAGTTGATGGTTCCAAATAGAGATTTTTCTGCACAACAAACACAACCGTTCGATAGTCTACTCATAGTTTGTACAATCACACGATTGTCAGGGTTGGAAGGGACCTTCAAGATCATCCAGTTCCAACCCCCTTGCCAATGGCAGGGACACCTTCCCCTGGATCAGGTTGCTTAGAGCCCCATCCAGCCTGGCCTTAAAAATCTCCAAGGATGGGGCTTCCACCACCTCTCCAGGCAACCTGTTCCAGTGTCTCACCAACCTGTTCCAGTGTCTCACCAACCTGTTCCAGTGTCTCACCAGCCTGTTCCAGTGTCTCACCAACCTGTTCCAGTGTCTCACCAACCTGTTCCAGTGTCTCCCCACCCTCTGGTGAAGAAGTTCTTCCTAATGTCTGACCTGAATTGACCTATCTCTAGTTTTAATCCATTCCCTCCAGTCCTATCA
>JANIJG010026122.1:6503-25898 GCA_024611175.1 Megaceryle torquata
TCTTCACTTCTCTTCTCTTCTCTTGTCTTCTCTTCTCTTCTCTTCTCTTCTCTTCTCTTTTCTCTTCTCCTGTATATTTTCTCAGTATTTTTCTTTCTCAAATATAATGTTCCTTTGTGGTTTATTTCTGCTTTTAGAATTATTTCAGAAATATGGAAAGTTAAAGGATAATATAATAATCCATTGATAATAATGATTCATCATTCCTGTATAATTCAATGTGGCTCCATCACACAAAAGAATGTTGCAGAATATAAACGTATATATGTGCTTAATGTGGCATATTTTATGATCCTTAGTGCCCTAATATTATGCTTTTCTATAAAATAAATATGCAAAGAATTATGTCCATTTTATCTCTCCTCAAAAAGAAAAGGGACATCTTCTAAATAATTCAAAATTAAGGAAAAAAAGGTGAAACAAATCAAGATTAGATATCCCTTTTTATACAGATCAACTCTTTAGTCTGATTTAAACTGTATAATCTTTCAGTACAAAAGACAGTTCCTTTTAGGATTAAACACACAGGAAGTGAGAGATAGCAGCAAATTAATCTCCACTGTATCTATGCCATGTATAGTTTCTGCATCTTTCATACTAGGTAATCTCTTTTTCAGTTTTGAAGAACCACAACCTACTCAGTCATTCCACACATGGAAATTCTTCCACACCATTTATCATAGTTTTTTCGAGCTTGAATATGCCCTTCCTTAGACAAACCAGAAATACACAAAGTATTCCTAGATGAGTGAATAATGGATTTATATAGTGGCATAGTGGTATTTTTTTAATTATTATTATTCTGCTAATAATTCTTAACAGTTAGTGGAGGGGTTTCCACTTTGGCTGGGTTTTTTTGACTGTTACTGAGTACTGAGGTGATGTTTTGAAGGGATCTATCATTATCCCAAGGTCTCACTCCTGAGTGCTAATGCTCATCTCAGAGCCTGTCATTTTTTATGACTAGAATTGTTTTTCCCCATGTTCATTACTTTTAAGTTTGCATTCACTGAATTTCACTTGCTGTTTAATTGCATATGTATACTGATCCTTGTAAAGCCCTATGCAATTCTTCACAATTAGACCCTTCTCTTTCTAGCATGAACAACTTCTTAACATCATGGCACAGCTCACTTGCTTTTTCATTTTTTTAAATAAAACTATTAAACAGCACATCCCTCTATTACTGTTGACCTCTCTGCAGTACTAGGAAAGCTTAACTGTTTTATATCTTTTAGCCAATTATTTAGCCATATTAAATCACTAGCAAATGTTCACTTCTGTTTTATCTATTAATTTTTTTTAAGCTTTTGGTGACAAACTATATCAAAAGGATTGGGGAAATTCAAATAACTCATCTTTACCCATGTGCTAGCTCATCTGGCTTATTCAAAGAACTACAAAAAGTTTGCAATGCAAGTGTTTTCATCTATAGGTCATTCTTCTCAGAGCTTATTTTTCACATCTGGTTTGTTTGTGGGTTTTGTTTGGTTGGTTTTGTTAGTTTAGTTTAGTTTGGTTTTGTCATTGTTGTTGTTTTTTATTATAGCTTCTATTGCTTTGTGCTGTTCAGGTCTCATCTTATATGCCTGCCATTCTCCCAACTTCCCAGAAATTTTTTCCAAAGATTAGTGTCATGTTTGCTTACCTCCATTCATCACGTGTCAAGGAAGTTTTAGATGAGAGGTTATGCCCTACTGTTGAAAGTTCAACTGTTCCATCCTTCATATCTCTGTGAATATCTTGATGAATTCTCCCTGAGTTTAGTGAATTACTGGAGTTCCTTTGGTCTACTTGGACCATAGTCACTTCGGCTGTTACCTCAATTTCAGAGAAATTCAAAGCTCAGTACCAAGGATTCTTATGTGGGAATCTACTCAATTTCTTCTACAGCAAAAATTAATGAAAAAAAAAAAAATTTGTTTCTTTGCAATGCTTTTGTCATCTCTGAGTGTTCCTTTTATGCGTTGCTTGTCAGCACTATTCAGTTAAACAAAGAAACTTGATCACGTTTAAACCATTAGTGTCTGGTTTTGACAGTTAGGCAACTAGCAAGTCCCACAGTTTCAGGCACTATTTGGGAAGTAACACAGGACTTGAACTCTAGTCCACAGTTTGGATGCAGATACCCTGCTGTAAATGTTAAGTTAATGTATAGGTATGATCATTCTGTACCAGTAAGGTAAAGGAACATGGATTGTGTCCTGGTGAAAAAAGATACAGACTGGTGCTGTGATCCATGGTTGTGTGTTAGTCAGGAGAGATCTGTGCAGAGTTTGCATATGATCTCTGATGTTAAGCTTTCATCCTTCATCTTCTTCTGAATAATCAATGCAAGACAACTGTCTGTAGTTTTCACCCTGGCAAAGCATTTTCTTCCTGCACCCTTCAGTTAACTTGGTATGACTAATGTGACAAGCTTCCTAGTTCCATAATTTGTAAGACAGAAATTAAATTATGATAACAGAAATAAAGATTTTATTTTATTTTATTTTTTCTAAACAAGAACAAAAAAGCTGCAACATGATTAAGAATATGGCTTAAAAAACATATTTCATTGTGAAATAGACACCCAGGACAGGATACAGGTGCCTAGATGTCAGCATCTAGCGATATCTGAGATGCTTTCCGGTATCTTGCCTGATCTCCATCAACCACTCAAGGATAAAAATGGTGTCTTGTAGATACTTTGTCATATCTGACAGCCTAATGACAATGCGTCTCAGGTTCCTTAGAGCATCTGAAATAGCACTCAGTACCCATGTTTTAGTCAACTGAATTAAGGTTCTTGTTAGCTGAATTTATCTCTAGGCTCCACTGACTGTACTGATTCAATTCAATGTCTACAATGGAAGCTTAGACACCTACCTTATACCTTCCCTCAGAAAGGGTATTTAGGCAGCTTCTATTGACAAAAATAATTTGATTTAAATGTAATTGGAATAAAATAAATTGAAGAGACATTAGGATGAAACAGAAATTAAAAAGGCAGCAAGATATTTATAGTTTGTTTAGGAAGTTTACACATAAAAGGGTAAAAGGAGGGCACTTGGAGGGTCAAGCATAGCAAAGTGTGTCAGAGTTGTCTTAAATATGTTGGTTCTGTGAGAAGGAATGCATTGATTAAAAAATAAAGGCTGCATTCACATTCAGTCTGTGGTGCCTTTAATACTTCTGGCTGCATAGAGGGACCTAAAGCAGGTATGATAACCCCACCTTGTTGCAGCAGTGCAAAAAGACCTCACTGTAACCAAGAATCCAATCCCATCTAGGTAACTGACACCACTGAGTTCATGTTTATTCTATCTCAAGAAAAGTTACCTGTCAGAGAAAAAAACCAGAACACCACAAAACCCTCAAGGTCTTTATAGCAGCCGTTAATAAAAACTTCATTTGGGATACAAGAATTATCTTGGATATGTATGAGCTTGTTCAGTGTCATCAGAAATCAACATTATGCAGAACGATTTCCGCATACATGCTCTATCCTGTGTAGCAGAAGAAATAAGGAAGATCCTCATTAATATCTCTTCACAGCCCATTCCTACAGTCATCTCAGTCAATAACTAAAAGTCAGCTTCTGCTTTTGATCTCACATATGTTTGACACTAAAATTTGAAGAAACAGACTTTAGATAAAAAAAAATATATTGTCAACTTACAACTTGGACATATGTGGAAGCAATTCTTTCATGTAAAGTTGTTTTATTTAAGTTCAACTCATGTTAATAATATGGTTTATTTTGTTCCAAAGGGTGTGAAGACTGCTGTGTCCCTGTAGCCATGTGGCTGTGCTGTATTTTCTCATTATTAGATTGCATCTCATTAACATTATTATTGGAACATCCCACTTGCAGCACAGAGTTGGCCCCAGTCTTTGGTACATTATTGTATCTATTCAACTACCAAGTGTGTTGTGATCAGAAGGACACTTAGGTGGTTGGAGAAGCAGTTAGCACAGAAATAGAGGCTAAGAAAGAACTAACACTTTAAAAGCATATGGCACAAACTTCTGATAGCTTGTCTATTTCAAACACTCTACAGTCATCAAAAGCCTTTCTGCTATAATAACCTGAATCCATTGAACAATTTCTGCTAGCTACATTAAGCACCAATATATTCATTTCAGACCTTCTGACTCTGACCTTTTCTATGCTAACTTTGGTAAAATGCAGCTCTATTCCCCTTGAGTTATTCCTGGATCACATCAAAGGAAATGGTAGGAGAAGCAAGCATTGGAATACTCACTTTGAATACTCCATTTTAGTTCAAAGTTTTTTCTTCCAAGTCCTGAAGTGTAGGTTTTAATGCATTTAAAATCCAGGTATAGCTTGAATGAAAGATTGTCATTGATTTACTTTAAAAAATTGCAAAAATCTGTGATCTAAGAAAATGGAGGGAGGCAGGCAAGATGGGAAGATTTTAGTTTGATTCATCTCTTTCATAGGAAAAATTGCTGACAGAATATAGAGTTTTGCCTAGGGATGAATAAGCACACAGGAAGGGACGGAGGAAGACTCCAGACCATGACCCCTCTTTCTACCTCTCCTCTCTAACTGAACAGAGTGTATTCACCAGGAGCTGTCATGCTGATGAAAATTGAGTGGAGTCAGAGGGACATCTACATCAAGCTGTAGCAACACAGAAGCAAAATGCTTTGAAAATCCTTTTTTACTTTACATTGGCTTGTGCATTGTCTGTCCAGTGCTTTCTGAAAGCAACATGTATGGCTGTGGTGTTCAGGGTAGGCAAACAAGGAAATACTCAAAGGTTTGAGAATGTTATTTGCAAAGTTCCCAAAACTCAGTGCAAAGACATTTTCAGAGCTTGCTTACTAATAAGTGTTATGTTTTGAAATGATAGTGGCTGGAATTTCTTCTAAGGAAGGAATATTTCCTCATTTCCACCTGGAAGCAAAATCATCATAGCTTCACAGCAGCATGGGCTCCTTGCTTAGAAGCAGGGAGCAGTGCTTTTGTGTAGTGTCAGCTAAAATTGTTCTGCAGTCCCATGTGTTATACCTCATTACAGTTTGCTCATTTGTTTGTTTATTTATGTATTGTTATCTCTAAAGAATTGTTAGAGGAGATGTATTTAAAGGTATGACTGTCTAGAACAGAGTACCAATATCTATAAATTACTAGCTCATCAAAGACCACCTGATTTTTGTGGTATTTCTTTCTCAGGTGCTAATCACATGACACAGAGAAAACACATTCAGAGTTTTGAAAATAATTTTTATTTGTGTTAAGAGAATGTATATTTTAGCATTATAAAACTGCTTGGGCTTTGTCTTAGATTTATTTTTCAGTGTTACTTCCAGAGGCTCAATTTCCAACATGGCTCAGATTTTAGTACACAGCTTTCTTGTTTATCAGAATCTCACAAACTGCATTTCCTTTATAGGCTTATATGGGACTTATAAAGGCTATAGGGGAGTTATAAAAGGCTATAGAGGACTTGAGTTCACAGTACCCCTGAAGATAAATCTACAAAGGAACTTCAGCATTACAAAGCTCGGCGCTGAAATGCTTAACTCTTGGATGTTCTGCTTTGTGGAAACCGTGATGTATAGCATCCAATCTCTGATATCTACAGGGAAAAGTCTAGGCAAAATAAAAGCAACAAAATGAGTGAATATTTGCCAGAATTGCTTAATGCTGCTATTTAAAATTCTTCTGGAGTTCAGTCTTCAGACCAGGGAAAAAATCGCAACAAAACAACAAAAAATCACAGAAACAAACCTTCCCCCAAGCACAATCTGTGTACAGCTAGTGGTTAGGGAGTTCAAGCAGGATGATAAAAAACCTTTCCATATTATGACCAGACTTTCTGGATAACTGAAAAGAGTATATGTAAGGAAGTGCTGTAAGTGCAGGGATGCACAGCACTCAATAACTCTATGGAAATTTTTCTGCTTTGGGTATTCAGTTAATCCCTAGATAGGAGTCTTTAATCTGAGGCTTTTTTCTCATTTCTCATAGTACTTCTAGACCAAGAGCCTAAGAAGCTGACCTTTCTCTCTGGCTCTATCAGTAATTAAAGAAATTAAGTGAAATAATGTCAAAATGAAAGATGCAAGGTAATTTTATGAGAAAAAAAAATGTATTAATTAAAAACTTGTCCTGGTATGTGTCCAAGTCTCTGCTTTGAAACCAGCAGAGAGAAAAGGAGTAAAAACCTACCTGCCGTAAGTGCTCTGACAGCTGGGTAAAACGGACACAGATGTGATTCTGGAAGGTAAATCATCATGATCCTTTGCAGAAAGTTTAATCTGAGAAGTATTTTGCAACTCAATTGACCTGGCTTCACAGGGGAATAGGACAAGGAGAATCCAGAATGAGGATTAATCTTTTCTATGATTATATCATAGACATAGGCACCAGCTGGACTTGGGGAAGTTGCAAATGGAAGATTACACTGGGGTGTAAATGTTGGAAGTAAATTTTTTCCTATGTCAGATATCGAACTAAAACTCTTTGTTGAATTTAACCTTTTAAGACTAATTCCAGTTATCCTGCAAGTGTATTCTACTGACTTAAAAAAGCTGGCCTTCCTGGAGAATCCTCTGCTAGCATCAGATTCTACTTTAAAAGACTTTGCTCCTGAGGGAAGGAGAATTTACTTGGTGAGGAGTTAGACACAATTTCTATCACTAGCAGTACCCATAAGACTAAAGTAAGTACTTGAATTTCTGATTGTGCTATAATGTTATCTGTGTAGTGAACCTTCCTATTTAACAGTACGTCTGCATGATCTGAGGACTAACTCTTGTATCGTGGGTCAAAAGAAGTGACAGGTGTCATCACAGTTTGCTATTCTTATATATGTACCCTTAGGTTATCACATTCCTCACACCTCAGTATTCAAGCTTAGACAGGATTTCTGAAAGATATGTGTAAAATGTGCAAATCAAAGCCATATGCTGAAAAAAAAAAGAAAAAAAGAAAAAAAAAAAGAAAAAAAGAAGAAAAAAAAAAGAACAGATATGCTATGCCAGGCCTGTACTTAAACCTCTGAGAGAATAAACGTATCCAGAAGGATCTCCCAACTCTGAAAATATCTGGATAAAGGATGTATAGTCAACATGGCACAGAATGCAACTGATGTTTGTGCTGAGGGTTTGGATCTCTTCTCTGCAGAGGGAGCAAATAACTTCTGATATTCAGTGTGGGGTGGACAACAGGAGAAAATAGAGAGAAGCACAGAGACCACAGAACTTCTAAGATGTGGCAGTGGCCATAGATAGACCACAGGGATTTTCCAAAGGCTGCAAAAGGGACTGTGTCAAATCTGTTGCAGCTCAGGAAGCTTCCAAGAATTCCTGGACTCAAAATAAGATTGGAGACCAATCCTATTATTGGAGACCAAGACAGACACAACTTTCAAAGATATATCAGACAGGGAAGATTTCTTTTCAATTTTATTTATTTATATTTACATTTTAATCTGTCCCACTTTGGTGTTCTCTCTTTAAAAAGTCATATATTATGATAGCAATACATAGCTTTCTTGATATTTTTGATGTTCACTTACAGTGAACAGAAAATCCCTTCAAAGCTCTGGCATATTTGAATGTCCTGGCTCTCCATGCTAGAGTAGTTGTGAAATGCTTTTTTCTAGTTACAGAAGTGAAGCTTCTGAAGAAGACAGATGTTGTCTTTCTCTTTTGCCTCTGGGCTCCTAAATTTCACTCCACTGAATAAAGAATAATATTCTTATTACCCAGTTGTTTTACAGACATGAATTCTCTTATGATCTTTTGCAGCAAAGCTAAGGGACACTTTGAAGAAACACCTTTGTCTCCTTCTTCCCGTCCCTGCCCATCTCCAGACTCTCATTTTTTTATCAGGTGAAGGCACAAGGTGTCTCATATATGCTCTATCTCTGGTGCAGACACATGTGTCTTTCTGAGTTGAAGTGGTTACACATTGTCTCCCATCCCTGCAGTAATTCACCACAGACTTTGGGCTGCTGTTTATTGTGTTATAAGCAATACCAGAGGGCATTGACATTCTTGGAAGCAGTTCATCTTCTCAGACTGGTAGGAACTGTGTGTGGTGGACCAGGAATAGCCAGTTTTTACCTTTTTATCATATGACCTTGGTCATGAGATACAACACAGTGATAATTCAGAAAGGCTGTAAAATCAGCTGAGGTTTCCATAAGCAGGATTCATAGCCTGCCTCAGCACGGAAGCTATTATTCATTCTAAAGTTCTGCAGGAACATATTTGCAAAGACTTTTTCATATTTAGTGTTAATTAATGGGTGGCCTTAAGGGAGCAATACACAAGTAGCAACAGGGTTTGCTTAACAATTTTTTCATGCTTTGTTTCATTGTCTGTTCTATGGCTAACTTTTGAGAATGATTTCTAACACCATGTTTGTGGCTAATGCAACAAACATGTAATTCATTTTGCAACATATCAATAAACATGTTTGTATAAAACTCTTTGGAAAAGAGGTTATTTCTTTCCTAGAGACAGGCTGTGCAGGGGAAAAGTTTATTCCTTTCCACAGGTCTCCTATGAAATGTTCAAGTAGAATTATCTGCCAAGTGAATTTCAGTCACACACAAATTAATGTATCCTCTGAACTGCAAATTAAAGTTGAATTCAAGAGCTCTTTGAAAATATCTTTCTGAACTTTAAGGCATGGATTCCCTTCACTTAATTTTAAGCACTTTGGGGCCTGGTCTGTAGTTGTCTTCTCTTGCTCTCCAGTCAGTGAGAGAAACAGGTACTGTGAGATGTTCAGGCTGGGTTTGCCTCTTGAAGCACACATCTCTGCTGAGTGTGGGAGACCTCTGGTAGTCCCAAGAGCTCTGCAGAGCTCTGACACCTCAGCTGGCTGTGCTTACAGAGGAGTAAAAAAGTGGCATGAGGGAAGGAGAAAAAGCTGCTTTTATTTTATATTCTTCAGTGGTTGCCCGAACTGACTAAAACCTAAGGAAGGTGATAAACCTGCTCTGTAGCTTCCTTGTCTGCTCTCATGCAGTCAGTAAATAAGAGCCATTGCAAGATTTTCCCTGTGAGATGTCCTTAAAAATAGAGATCCATGTTCTCTAACCTCACATTTGTTGGTATCAAACTCCAGAACTGTTTCACAGTAATGTTTGCAGAATAAGTATTTACTGACTAGGAATATCAGGAGTCCAAACAGAGCTTATAGATGAAAAACCATCTGTGATATGCTAAAACCCACAGGCTCCTCAAGTGCATGTATTCTGCCTATCTTGAGACAAGAAAAGGCTTCAGTAGTTCTGATATTTAATGAGTGACCTTTTGTGTTGGGACAGAGATCAAAAAGAACAAAATTCAAAGGGGATTGAAGCCAGAATTGTCCACAATATATCTTCTTTTCCGCTGGAACATTAAAGGAACAAATCAATAAATGTCAATCAGTTCTCAGATGACAGTTTTAGCAACTTATGAGAAGCTTTATCATTCTTCCCCAAGTCCTAAGTAGATTTTAAAGAGAGCAGAAGACTACCATAGAAGCATCACTCACAGAACAGCCACACCATTTTATAGTTACTACTTTAGTTTTGTTCAGATAGCTGTAGGATACAGATTACTGAAAAAGAACAGTTGGTCAAAGTAGAAACTATAGTGTAGGAGGCAGAAAAGGAGATTAGATAAGCAACATCTGCATAGCTATAAAAGCACACACTATGGCTTTGTAAGGCTGAGCCAAAAAAAAAAAAAAATAAAAAGAGGACTCAAAACATGGATATCATAGGGCAAAAATGAACCCAACCCCACAGCATTGTGTTGGCACAAAAAAACTATCACTGAGCAGCATGTGAAATAGGACTTAAGACAGAATTCCAGAGGGCACCTTCAGCAGTACAGGGCTTGCTAAAAGCATGCTGGAGCAGGCTGGCTTATCACTGAGGAAATCCCATCCTCTCACTCAATCTGTGAGAAACATTTCTGCAGGAAATGGTCTCCTCTTTCTTTCACTGAAGTGGCTGATTATGCTTTACTGCTTAGCTGGACAGAGGGAGTTTTTTTGGTAGGCTAGCACCTTTGCCCAGAAAAAGGCTTGGACAGACAATCTAGCTGTCTTGCGGGTGTATATCACCATGCAAAAATGGACAAGAATGGCTGCATTTTTCACTGTCTTTAACATATTAGGAAGAACCTAATGTTATTCCGATATCTTAGAAGGGAACTTAAGCCAACAAAGTCCATGGTCTATAGTCAAAAAGAGATGTTGACATTATTGCAGTGAGGTCTGCAGACATGACAGCTAAGAGATCTGGGAGCAGAATTTATACTGCTGAGGTAGGTACTGAAGATAAAACAGCTGACAGATATTGCAGGACTGAGGACAGTGTCCAGACATCGAGCTTTCTGCCAGACTCGGACACTGACTGGCATCCTGGCAGCAGGTGCTTGCATAAAAGTGGGATTCACAGCTTGAATTTCCACAGAAACCTGTAATGTGGTGACAGCCACTTAGGGGTTGTGCAGCCTGCTACTGAAAACAGTTACCAAAATGCAAGAGCTCCATTATAGGCCTGTCTGAGATAGAGAACTTTCAGGATTTAAATGCAAAATGCTTATTTCAGAGAGGAGTGCACTAACCACCAGGATAAGAATGGGCTGTTCTCTCTTCATCTGTTGAAAGTAGGTCGCTGGAAACCCAAATGCAAACCCATGTAAACAATAGGAGTGGGCTCCTCTACTTCACTGAGATAGGCAGAACAGTGAAGAAGACAAAAGGGAAATAAGATTTCCTAACATTCAGGGAATGCCCATATATTTTGTGTTCTGAAAAATATATGTGTCTACCAAAGCCTTTGAAACTATGCATCAAGAGATTGCTAAACATTAGTTGTAAATTACACTGGTTAAACATGCAAGCCCTGTTTTTATTAGCTAAGTAATTTATAGCCAACTATTTATTATTCAACTTAGCTTTTCACCATAAAAATATTTATTAGTAATTAGGTATCTATTTTAACTGTAAGGATTATATTCAGAAGATAGTAAACAATACTGTTTGACACCCATAAAGTACTATGGGCTTTAACTCATCTAACACAACTTGGGGAAAAACTAAGAAATTCCACTGCAGTATTGAGAATGTACTGGTCTGAGCTAGAACAGAGCTAACTCTCTTTGGTGATATTTTACTTTTCAGCCAAGTCTCTTCTAAGTAGCTGCACTTTCTGAAGTTAACAGCGTATTTTTGCAGGTGTGTCTGTTTCTAGCAGTGATAATGGTCAATGTTTATAGGTACTACCAATGACTGGTATGCAGTAAGGTTCTTGCTTATAATTGCTTCTATAGAAACCAAGGTCACTGCTAAGTCTTGTGTACCACATTGGGGTGCCATAAAGCAAGAGGTTGCACCTGTGAGGATGAGCAGACAGGCCAGCTGACCTAAACTGACCAATGAGTTATTCCACCCCATATACTTCATATGGATCATGAGGGTCAAGTTCTTTCTGCGGTGGCTGCATTCAAGGAGGGCTCTGTCCTTTCTTCTACCTTTGATCCCAATCCATGCATTCCTTGATCCATCTCCAAAATCCATCTCCTGAATCCTGTTCCCATCTGCCACTGAGTCCAGTCTGGGGCTTCCCTAATGCCTGCTCCACAGCATCAGTGGTTATGTAATTACCATTGGGGGTGGTGGTGGTGGGGTAGTGTTAGAGGGTTGGGTAAGATATTTGGTTTGTAGATGTTTGTATATATTAAATTAAATTATTAATATTATTTTAACTAAAGCTGATTTAGTTTGCTTTTCCAATCTGTATGTCTCTCTCTTATTCCTCTTCTCTTCCCTTTTGGAAAGGTAGAGTGAATAATAGAGAGCATTTGTCATTTGTCTAGTGACCAGCCTAGCCCTAACCTTTGACAGAGAATTTCTGCAGGATTTATCCTTTAATTGTTTGGGGTTTTTTCCCCATATGTAATTCAAATAAGTTTTCACTACTTAAAAGAAAGTAAACATGAAAATCCTAAAGAATTTAAAAGCCTTCAGTAATATCTCTATGTAACATTTTTGTGAGTTGCCTCGGTAGTTGTTTATCCACATTGTTTTTAGTTTGTGACACAGAACATTTATCACAGGTTTTAAAAATATTTTCCTGCAAGAAAGCAAGAAACAGTATCTTTAATCTTATCAATCAAGATGCAAGTCAATGCATATTTAAAAGGCAGTTCATTAGACTGTGTCCAAAAGGAGCAGATCTGGTTTATACATGGAAATTGAAATGACCAGCTCTCAAAGTATAAAGAAATATTTACTGAATCTCTGGGAAAGTCACTTTCAAGATATTATTTTGGAAATAACAGGAAAAGACAATCTCTGCAGAAGAGTGATTCACTTTTCATTTAGGATTAGAATCTGCCAGGTACTTCAGCATGTTGTAGAAAGAGCAAAGCTGAGATGAATCCACCGTCCTTTCATAACTTACATAAGACAGGAATACATTGCACATTTTGCAGCTGAGAACATAGTATTGCATCATCTCAGCCTCATGATTTTTGGTTCCCTGAACAATGAAGGGAAAGGACATGCACCTATGATACAGTCCTATGAGAGTCTATTCTGTTTCTAAAGCTCTAGGATAGTGATTCAGACATATATAGGGCATGGCAGGGGAAAAAAAAAATTAAAAAAAAAGGTTCTGAATCTGGTTGCTCATAAGCTCTTTAGAAATGCTGTTCAGCTGTTCTAGAGAACATAGGAACAGAAGCAATTACCTATAATGAGACTCCAGTGCTCCATCTATCCTGTTCCCAAGAGTGCTGTTTGGGAAGAGAGCATGAGCATCCCCAGTCTCTGCAGGCCATTGCCCTTCCTGTCTTATTTAGATCGGGGATGTTAGAGGGTCCA
The DNA here is from genome assembly GCA_024611175.1 of Megaceryle torquata. Classification (NCBI taxonomy): domain Eukaryota; kingdom Metazoa; phylum Chordata; class Aves; order Coraciiformes; family Cerylidae; genus Megaceryle; species Megaceryle torquata. Next base: position 19,360 of record JANIJG010026122.1, read on the forward strand.
TCCCTGCATATACCTTTTGAAATCTGACTATGCAGCTATTGTCCATGAATTTGTCTAACAGTTTTTGAACATGCTTAAATAATCAGTCTCCATAACCCATCTTAATAGAAATTCTCATTACTCTTTAAGAAGGACTCTCTTTTACCTATTTTAAACTTACTGCAAATCAATTTTGGTTCTCTCTATTCACAATATTACTGGTGAATGCCAGTTCCACACTCACCTGAAGTCAGAAGATGACCTCCTGAGGTCTTCTGCATAGCTGATTTTCCAGACTAAATTATTCTACTATTCATGGCTTTTGTAAATCCTGACCATATCACTCTCCAGTCTTCCCCTTAGCAAACTGAAGTTTCAACATTTCTTGTCTCTATCATAAGACAACTGCTTAATAATTTTATATACACATCTCTGTAGTTTATTTAACTCCACTCTATCTTCCTTGAGATATGGAAACAAGAACTACACACCATAATCAAGATATGGGCATCTCAAAATTTTATACAGTATCTGTTTTCATCTCAGTATCCTTCCTTATGTTACTCACTGTTCTGTTGTCTTACTTCAGCTGTTGTTGCACATGGATCCAATGATTTCTGGGACCTGTCATTGGTGACTTTAAGGTCGCTTCTCCCCAGTTGTAAATGTTACACTCCCTAAAGGTATACGACATGGCATTTTGTGGTTCATGCCTGTATGACACAGTCCAAATTTTACATCTTGGCTATGATGACTGTCCTTGATAAACTTTGGATTTCCTGCTTGACATTTGTAATACAGCATGGAGACAGGAATATGGTGCAACCATGGTTATTTTGCGGGGTTTTTTTCAGAAACAAAAAGGTGAAGAAAAAGAGTGGATAAAGACAACATGAGCTCCAGGCTTCAAAATGATTAAGGAATATGAAGCGACAGCTTTGCTGTGTTCCAGTAATTGTAATGCTGTTGAATTGTAACAAACATCTATTTATCTGATCAAATGTTATGCAGTCTCTGTGATGTGTTTATTATTATGATGACTTTGCTTCTCCATATACAGAGTTGCTCTGTTTTTTGATCTAAGAACATATCTAAGATGCAGTATCTTTGCTGTCCATGCAGACTGCAGTACACCCTCCAAATTTCTTCTGTTTCACTTTGAACACACAACAGATTTTTAGAGATTGTATAAGTATGTTTGCTAATTGGTCCATGAATCTAATTTAATTAAAAATACTTTCTAAGAAGAATTTGTCATGTACAGGACTCCTTTTTTTCTTGAATGATCTTGGTAATTGGTGAACATGGTTCTTCAAACATTCTGAGTTTAAATAATTGGTTTCAATTAATATACTGCTGTATACTATTGTTGTTACAGGTGAATAATAGATGAAACCAAGTCAGCAATTCACATTTTTCAAGGTATGATCTCTTACATCAAACAAATGTTTGTTATCCTTTCTCTTCATCTAATCTCATCTCATCAACCTGATCTAGTCAGAGATGTCCCTGTTCACTGCAGGGGGTTGGACTAGATGACATTTAAAGGTCCCTTCTAACCAAGCTATTATATAATTCTATTTTCAATCTGCATCTCTCTTTTTAAATGAATCCTCAATGGAAGTTACTTCTTGAGTTAAGAATGTATATCACTATCATTAAATTTACCTTTTTTTGGTGAATTTTCATTAGCTATTTACCAACAGGTTTTCCTTTCCTGGACTAAACAAGCTCTAGTCTACTTTCATCCTTCAGAGAACTAAAAGAACAATGAAACATTGATAAGTTTGGAAGAGCAATCTGATAGCATTAAGCAAGTGGGTGGTAAGACATTCACAGCTTCTCCATGGAGAGATGTGCCTGTGAAGGACTGGACCTCACATGCTTTTGCCTGCAGAGTGAGAAGGATGCCACTTGCTGAGAGCTGATGCAGGTTACAGGAACAGATGGCTTTTCTAACCATGAGTCTCACCTGCTGCCAGATATTGCTTGCTGCTCAGAGTGGTCCTAGTACAACATGTGCCTTCATCTTCTAAAAATAATACCCTTCAAGGGACATGGTGAACACACATCCTATACCGTGTTGCCAAGTTGTAGAAATAATTTCTTACAACTATCTGCAAAGAAATTACAGATGGAGAAAATAGCTCTGTATTAATTTGTTAGGAGTTACTTTTATCCACAGTTCTGCTAATTTCACTGTTTTTCTTTTCATAGCACAATTCTGATACCTTGGCTCTGCAATCTTTCTTGCTGAATTCAGTGGAACTGCTTTGAGAACCTCAGACAGAAATTCGCAGGACCTTGGATGAAGCCAATAATAAAACAATGCTCAGGATGAGGATGTATTACATGAAAGTTTACCAGTACAGGTGAATGAAAAGATCAATGGAAAATTTTTCTATGAATAAGCCTAATTATTACATTTAAAGTAGTTTCACCATTGAAGTTTTTCAGCAGTTTATAACTGAGATTTGACGGCATGGCTAAAATGCAAAAAGATTGTTCTAATTGGCTGCGCACCTTCTCCAGACTTTTTTGTTAAATTACTCACACTTGTATGTCAACAACTGGTTACTCTGTGAGAATTAGAATGCATTAGTAGATGCTGGAAGACACAACTCCTTTTAGAAAAATATACAGTTTAAAAGAAATATGTTATGTTGAACTGCTACTTCATCCAACTGCATTTCTCCCTTCTACCTGTGTATTAATCAAGGATTGTCTTATCACAAATTACAAAAAAAAAAAAAAAAAAAAAAAAGTTTACTAACTTTATTTTAAACACTGGAGGAATATGTAGAAATGCATAGATGCTCAAATTAGGGAATGCAACCATAATAATGTTCCTCTAATGACATGGAATTATGATGTAAGAAGTTACATTTATCAGGCCCAAAGAACTGGATGATTTTTTTTTTTTTTGTTGTGAGAAAAACAAAACAGAATGAAACCAACAGGATACAGTAGTAATAAAAGCATACTCAGAGTTCTGTACTTCTCTTCTGAAAGACTTCAGGCCACAGTTAACCACCCGTGGAACTCATTCTTTAACCCAAAATCACTTAACTTGGTATTATGAATGTTAGACTTCGAAAAAATAAGAGCTCTGCAGTATCAGGTTTATACAGAGAGATGTATTGCCCGTTTTGACCATGTCCTAATACATGGTGATTCTTCTACCCTATTCTAAGCACAAGTTCTATAATTTAGCCCTTTGATCCTTCATGATGGAAGATAATAGGGGCTTTGTCACTGATGTAGAATATTGTCTCAGGTTCTGAATTTAAATAGCGAAGGAAAAATCCAAAGTGTCATTTTGTTTTGTTTTGTTCTGTTTTATTTTTACTTAAGTCTGGTCAAAACATTCACACTTGCAGCTGCTGTACTAAATGACATATGTCCTCACAGCAGATAATCTTGCAGGTTGACTCAAGAGATATTTATATCACAGTAATGATGCAGAAGGATACAGATAAATTTCTCAGGAAACAGAAGTCATAAAACAAGGGGCAGTGTTCTGGAAGTTCTTCTCTCATAGCACTGGCTCCTCAAAACCTCCAAAGCCATCCTGATCATTAAGTTTACTATTTGCATCTTTATGAAGATATTCATCCCCATTTTGAACATGAAAACGCACTTTATGCTGTATGAAGTGAGAGTTTTTGGGAATGAATGCTTCGTTACCTTAGCCCAGTTGTGTTTTTGTGAATTTGCCTTTTAGTAAATTAGTTTGAAGGCAGAGAATGATTTTGCCCCTGAGCAATACTTCTGAACAAATCTAAGCAGCCTTGCTCAAAAGAGCTTTAAACATTGGCTTAAACACAGTTGGCTACACTGTGCTGTGAGTTTGTGTTATGATCTTACGTGGAGTCCTGAGGATCTTCTTGTCCAGCTGGGTCCTTCCTCTGGCTAACACAGTGAGCTTTCTTCCCAGGCTGGAAGAGAGAGAAATGAAAAGATGTTACAAAGGTTGGTAAGCAGGACTTAACCCAGCACTGACATGAATGGAAATATTTCAGAGTTTAGGCATAGCTATTTTGGAGCTATTTACATCCTGGCACACAATTCTTTGAACTGTTGTATACTATGCATTTAACTTACTTCTGAAAGATTATTATTTGGGAACAGGGCAGTAAGGAGTTCCAATAATCTTAATTTCCCAGGAGAGAAACAAAAGAAGTGCAAGAACATCCATGCTAAATGATGTTTCTCTCACTTAGCATGAGATCAGAGCTTGAGTCACTGCTTATTTCCTTTCAGCCTCCCAGAGGCTTTTCTCTGCTTTGCCCATTTGCATCAAGGAGGCAACTTATAAGGTACTGTTAAGATTTTTTTCAGGGAGATTTTTTTCAACTCCATCAGAATGGAGTTGGCTTAGACCAGACCAAGCAGTGGGACCTCTCAGATGGACATGCACTCATATTCCTCACAGTATTTTTAAGAAACAGCATAATGTCATTGTGTAAGCAATTATATTTACGGGAAATTATTGATTAATGAGTGGAGTTAATGAACTTTCTCTTTTGAGAAGAAATTCAGCTGGATTTGGCCTGGACAAGCTAGTTTAGCCTGGAATTTAATTAACTTGACTTGGCTATTCTTTGGAAAAACAAGCTGTTCCTATTGAGCTATTCAGGTCTCTTGGGCAAATATGTAATAAAGCATTTTTCTAATATAGTTCATTACTTAGCTGAGAAATAAGAATGAAGGAAACAAATCAGTAAAAAGTTACATTCCTTTTGAAGTCTTTTACCTTTTATTACATAAAAAAGTGCCCTAATTAAAGTTCATATTATCTTAGAGTTTGTAAAAGTGCATAATTTAGGTATGCTAATAACTAGGCTATTTTAAAATTACAATGTATTTTAAATGTATATTACGCAATTAGTGTTTTTTAATGTGCAGTGTTTACCCCAAGGATGTAACCAGCTCCAAAATATTTAAGGTAATTACAGTACCATTCAAATGTTCTATGATAAACTCTTGTGTGTCACCTTGTCACCACCTATAATGAGCATCACATGGATGGTGTAAGAGTAAAACAACTTCCTTCACCTTGAACATGCAGGATGAAATGCTTACTGATGATGATGATGATGAATATATAGACATGCTTTGCTTAGTCTCTATAGGTTCTTATATTGTGCTTCAGCCCTATAGTAGTTAAGCACTTCCTAGTACTGTTTTAGAGGACTTGACTATCATCTGAGGTTTCTTCTTACACTCTTCTTGAGGGAGCTGCAGCCAATGGAAGCTGGCGAAAGCTGGTGAAAACTTGGGAGGTTAGACGTGACAAATTTGAGCTTTTATACACAGTATATGTGTTAACACTTTAGAGAGAAATTGTGCTAAGGATCAGCACTGAGAACAGGTGCTGTGTAAATAAATGGACTCTGGTAGCCTGCAGCTGGTGAGCTGTAGCAGGCAGCAAGGAGGAAATGAAGATGCTGGAAGAAAATGGAAGGGGGGGTGGGGGAAGAATGGCTGATGTGCAGCTTAAGACAGCCTGCCAAATTTTCTTTATATTTACAGAAAAGTGAACACTAAGAATATGAACATACCTGGGAAAAAAGTCCCTTAATAAAACAAACAAACAAACAGAGTCTTCCAAGTGCTTTAGAGAAGCAGATATAAAAGATACTTATTCACTCTGAGAGAAATAACATAAATTTCTTTACACGTAAGAGTGAGCAGAGTTATTTCTTAGATATTTGGTTTTGTTTTTTCTACAAAATTGGTGCAATTAGGAGCAGCTGGATGATTCCAGGCAGGAATCATAACTCCTAGTATGGAAAGAGAAGGTTCCATTGGCACAAAACCTCCAACATGGGTTTCAGTGCTTGCTCAACAGCCCTCTTTCTCAGTCATATGGCAGATTTTAATATGTGTATGCCCTTTTGCAGGTCCCTGGAGATTTTACCGGCAGCTGCAGCTGGAAAACCCACAGCACACAACACTCTGACCCTCCTGCAGCAAAATCCATGGTGCAGCTTTGGCCTGTGTGAAAGCAGCACCCACATCAGCTACAGCTGCATCTTCCTTAGATGTCTTTACAACTGCTGAGGCCACAGGAGCAGAGGTTTCTGCATTTCCCTAGGATAACACAGATAGATACTCTGTCACTGTACTGGCAGGAAGCTTTCAGAGAAATGTAGAGAGCAGATGTTGTTACGGGCTTCTTATTATTTTTCCTTTGCTATGAACTTTCTGTAAAATAGTGACAGTTCTGTAGGTATTGATTACTGTTACTTTTTTCACATTAGATACTAATCCTTTGTCTTTGAATCATAGAAACATCGAAACATAGAAATGTCTGGGTTGGAAGGGACCTCTAGAGGTCCAACCCCCCCTTATGAAAGCAGGGTCATCCTCAACTAGAGCAGGTTGCTTAGAGATTCATCAAGTCCCACCTTGAATGTCTCCAGGGATGGGGCCTCAACCACCTTCCTGGGCAACCTGTTCCAGTGCTCTGCTACTCTCGTGGTAAAGAACTTCCTCCTTATTTCTAATCTAAATCCACTCCTTTCTAATTTAAAACCATTGCCCCTTGTCCTTTC
>JANIJG010026122.1:25998-68593 GCA_024611175.1 Megaceryle torquata
GAATATAGGTGTAACATGTCCCTTCTTCCAATCACTAGGGACTTCACCTGACTGCCATGACTTCTCAAATATTATTGTGAGTGTCTTGGAGACTACATCTGCCAGTTCACTCAGAACTCTGGGATGCATCTCATTGGGTCCCATAGGCTTATGTAAGTTCAGGTTCCTCAGGAGGTTACGAACCTGATTTTCACATACAGTGGGAATGACTTCACCACCTGGATTCCTGCCTTGTGGTTTTTTGACCTAGGAGGTGTTAGGAGAGAGGTTGCCAGTAAAGCCCGAGGAAAAAAGTTGTTGAGATTCTCAGCCTTCTCTTCATCCTTTGTCACTAGCTCCCTGTTCTTGATCTTCAGGGGGTGTATGTTTTCTTTCACCTTCAAAAATCAAAGGTGAATATTTACATGGATAGCTAGTTTACCAATACAGGGAGCTGTGATCTGAACCAGAACATTCAAGACAGGATATAAAATACATTAAATACCCTCTGAAGATAATTTTTATGGAGAATTTGGAAACAATTGACATTTCTAAAACTGAATTTTGTATTCCTGGCTAATATCCACAGATATCATTACTATGATTTTTATTTCTCATAACAACTCTCGATCTGCTGTACTGAAAAGGTAAAAGGGAAGAAATTTTAATTCTTAATGTGAAATGTCATAAGAAAATTTTATTTATCATATATCATCAACATTATATAGTACAAAACATAGCCACAGTTAGGAACAGCTTTTGAAAAAGGTTCAGCTAACTGGACCTTCATGATTAAATATATTACAGAAAGATCAACTAGAATGGAAAACATTTATGACATTTTATGGGCATAACAATGTATTTACAATGCTGTGGCAAAGCTAAACAGAGTAGTGGCATATCATTCATGAAGACACATCAATCTGATATTATCAAATGTAATTCTCATTCTGCTACTATTTGATGTTTAAAATGGAAGAAGGAAAAATTGTTCTTTAATTAATCAACCTGTCACCTCTCATCTGAAGATTTGTGTCAATTTTTCTTGCTTAATTTTCTTTTTCCAATCAATATCAGTGACAGGTGAGGACAAAGGTTATAGCCGCTCACACTCAAATTTGAGCATGTCTATACAGAAAAGAGTAAAAAGGAGTTAAGGTTAACCAGGGTTAAGCTGCTACACTGGGCTGATTCCTCTGCTCTATGGGAGAGTTTCTATGTGGGCTATGGGATACTTTTTAAAAACCTTTTGTGGATCTAGGATTAAGCGTGACAATACTCAGAGGTATCAGCCACTTTCCTGTATCACATTGGAAATTCAAATATTCATATTAAATGCCTAAAATCCACATGTGGAAACAAGATTTTTTTAGATGCCCTGTGTAGGGATACACAGCTGTAGAGCAGGAAGATATTTTAGCCAGCAAACAGTAAAAGTGAGAAGTGTTTCTGAAGATGCTCTCTCTCCTGCACTTCACAGCTAAAATGCTAGCCCAAGAAATACAGAAACTGGGGTTTAGGTCTTAGCTTCAGAGGACTCAAACTCACATACTTTTGTTTAGAAAAACAAAACCAGTGTCCTATATTGGGCTGTATGCAAAGCTATAGGGCTATAGGCTGAGTTGAAATATGAATGTTCTCCACCTGTTCTGTTGAATCTGGGCCTGTCCTCTGAAGGGCAGGGAGGATATGCAGAGTACAAAGTCAAAAGTTATCTGACTTCATAGTCAATTGGAAGAAATAGCAAAGAGGTTTAGCTATGGGAATATAAAGGGATTTGCTAATGTAATCTAGAAGGAAGTTGAAGTGCTTGGGGACAAATGATCAAAGAGAACTAAGACTGTGTGAACCCAAAACTCAGAAGAAATTAAGGATGTTTTGAACAACTAATTCACAAGTAAGATCAAAAGTACCAAAATACTGGAAAACAATTTCCTTAGTATAAAAATATTTTGTCCTGGTTTGAATGACAACAGAACTAATTCTGTCCAGTGATTTTACTTTTCAGCTCAGTTCTTCTAACTAACTGCACTGTCTGAAGTTAGCAGCCTGTTTTCACAGACAGTGTCTGCTTCCAGCAGTGATAACACCCCATGGTTAGAGTGCATACCAAGGACTGGTGTGCAGACCAAGGCCACTGCTGGATCTTGTGTATCACATAGTGGAGTCCAGACAGTAAAAGGCCTCACCTGTGGGGAGGAGAGGACAGGACAGGTGACCCTAAACTGATTGATGAGGTATTCCATCCCATATGCATCATATTCAGTATAAAGCTGAGGGATCACATGGATCTAGCTGTCTTCTTCAGTGGCCATAATCCAAGGAGGACTCTGTCACTTCTGCCCTCGATCCCGATCTGTGTGTTCCAGAATCCAGCTTCTGAACACAGCTCCTGTCTGCTGCTGAGCCCAGTCTGGGCCTTCCCCAGTGCCTGCTCCACAGCATCAGTCGTGATGGTGACATGATTGCCATTAAGGGAGGCTGGATTCAATACTGGGTTTGTATGTATTTGTATATATTCCAGTTTATTATTATTATTATTTTAATTTTCATTAAATCTGTTCTAGTTTCCTTTTCTAATCAATAAGTCTCTTTCCCTTATTCCCCTTCTCTTTGGAGAGTGAGAGGGGTTAAAAGAGACTGTATGTTATAGGTCTAGCAGGCTGCCCTGACCCCAAATCTTCGCATATATTCATTCAATAAGGGCAAAATGTTTTAGTAAAGTGGCAAAACTTGTCTTTGAAACAAATGTCCTAGAAGAATAAGATATTCACCACAAAAGCAATGGGTGAATCTTACAGAAGAATTATACGACATTTGCTAAGTTTTGTATCAGGGACTGTAGGCAGAGAAAAATGGGGTGTAATTTACATTGCATGAACTTTATTCACAGATGTTATTTAGCTCTAGGCAGCCCAGCAGCTGCTTCAGTTCTTCCCTGCTTTTACCTTACACAGTAATTTGGGGATCTTAGAGCCCTTTTATGATTGAGCTAACAGAAATTAAGCAAAAAAAAAAGCAAAAATTGTAAAGAAAAAAACACCTAAGTTTAATTGAACTGAATGCTTTACACAATAATACAAATTGTCAGAAGTTTTAAACTGTATTGTACTGGTGCTGTCCCCGTTTCCAGTACATAGGTATTGTTTTTAGTATTTTTTGATAGTTAATTAGTCATAAATATACTTGTCATTTTTACACATATTGCAGATTCTGTGATCTTTCCCATTGCCAGTAGTACCAAAGAGATAGGAAAGGGTGCCAGCTGTTTCATGGTCATAACCAAATCACTTCCACTTTTTACCCACAAATAGTGTAAATAAATAATCATTTGGGATTGAGATGGACAAATGCTGGTGTAGTGGCTCTTATCACTTATAATAGATATCACTTAGAGCAATTTACTGACTTGCTTCTTAAATAGATATTTGTTGAGGACAGAAATGTCCAAATTTTAAATGTAAGTTGTTAATTAATAATAAATTATTATTTATTATTAATAATAATACCTCATACCTCTTTCTAGCACAGTATTTTTCATCTTTAGATCTCAAAGTGCTTTGAACAGGATGGTAATGTTTTAGTCTGTCTTCATCTCATGGTCATAGCCCTGATGTGAAAAACTTGAGTTACAAGGAGGTAAATGCCAGCAGGACAGTGGAGGAGACAGGGCTTGTCTAGGAGATTTATTGTCACCCAGGTGAGGAGTTTCCTGCCTCCCACAGAAGCTGATAAGTCTGAATTAGTGAAAGTTTTCTTTCCTATATCCAGGTAGAATGTCCCCTGAAGCGCCTTGTGCATATTACCTCTTGTCTTATCACCATACAACCATGTGAAAAGCCTACATGCCTCTTCTTTTGTTTTGGCAGCCATGATTAGAACACCCTGACCCCTGTCTTTCTTCTTCAGGCTGGACAACCCTACTCCTTCAACCACTTTACAAATGTCAGGTTCTCCAACCCCCTGACTATTTTGGTAGTCTTCCCCTGGACCCTCTCCATTTTTTCTATGTCTCTTCAGAGACAGAGTCTCTCCAGGGGACCAAAGGTGTGGCCTGGCAAGTGCTAAATAAAGAGTGAGAGTCACACAATCTTGGTGATGCAGCCCAGGTCACTTTTTGCCTTTACCACTGCTGCAAGGGTATGCAGCAGATTCATCCTGAGTTTACTGTCACCCAGGACCACAAGCACATTTCTTTTTTGCTCGTTCCTCCACTGTACTCCAATGTATACTGCAGATGGTTCCAGTACAGCTGTCTGTATCTATTGCTAGTGCACTGCCACAAAGCTATGCTAGACCTAGCTTCAAATTAGCTTGCTCAGATACCATTCAGTGGAGGCTGTCTGTCAGGCAGGGACATACTGAGCTACACTACTGCCACTAACCCTCTCCATCACTGTGAAAATGTTTTGCAGTCCCAGAAGCAAACGTGGTTGTTGCTGTGTTCCCATGCCTTGGCAGACAGCACTGAAATCCACAGGAGAGGTTGTCTGAAAACATATGAGTATCAATTTGAACTCCACTTGATGTTCTCCTGAGGCCACTGACTTAGTGTCACCTGCAGCAACACTGTTTCCCTTGTGCAAAAATTCAAATATATTTCCCACTTGCTGTTAGCAAGTAACAGTACAAAGGAAGAAATCATACTATTTGTAAAGCATTCAATAGTAGATTACCTGCATAGATGAGGAGTGAGGAAAAGAGGAAGACACTCCCAGACAAACTGATTCTGGAGAGATACAAACCTCTCCTAGTCACAGCTTCCAAAGTGCTTGGGTATGTGTTGGGACACTGCTGGACCCACAGATCTTTGCACAGGAGTAAGGAGATCTGAGCACTGGAAAAGCAAAACGTCTATGGTAGCTTTTCCTTAATTCTAAATATGGTAGCTTCTCCTTGATTTCTAAATAAAGTTTATTTCACTTGTTCTTTCTCTGGTGTTTTAAATTAGTCCCAGTTGAAGTGAGGGGATTAAGAGTTCCTTGCTGGTTCACTGTGAAAGGCAGAGGATTTACTGCCAAGAGAAGAAAAGAAAATAAAAGGCTACCTGATTAATCCTTAATTCCAAAATGCACCAATTTTTTTTTTTTCTGAAACAAAAGGAAATACTTCCTGTTTTTACACAGCCTGTGGATATCATAGAATCATCATAGAATCACAGAATGGCTTAGGCTGGAAGGGACCTTAGAGATCATCTAATCAAACCTCACCACCATGGGCAGGGATGCCTCTCAACTACACGAGATTGCTCAAGGCCTCATCCAACCTGGCCTTGAACACCTCCAGAGAGGGTGCATCCACAACCCCTCTGGGAAATCTATTCCAGAGTCTCACCACCCTTGTACTGAACAACTTTTTCCTAAGATCCAATTTAAACCTATTTTCCCTCAGTTTAAAACCATTTCCCCTTGTTCTGTTAGACAATCTTGTGAAAAAGTACCTCTCCAGTCTTCCTATAGGATCCCTTCAGGTATTGGAAGGCAGTTATAAGGTCCCACTGGAGTCTTCTCCATGATGAACAATCCCATCTCCCTCAGCCTGTCCTCATAGCAGAGGTGCTCCAGCCCTCAGATCATCTTTGTGACACTCCTCTAGGCCTGTTCCAAAAGGTCTATGTCATTCTTATGGTGGGGACACCAGAAGTGGATGCAGTATTCAAGGTGGGGCCTTACAAGAGCAAAGGGGGAGAATCACTGCTCTTGATCTCTTAGCCACACTCCTCTTGATGCATCCTAGGATACAGTTGGCCTTCTGAGACACATGAACACACTGCCAGCTTATGTTGAGCTACTTGTCAACCAACAGTCCCAAGTCCTTCATTCCTTTGCTGCTCTCAACCTACTCTGTACCCAGTCTGTAATTGTGCCTGGGATTCTCCCAGCCCAGATGCAGGACCTTACACTTTGACTAGTTGGACCTCATGCAGTTTGCATTGACCCATTTCTCAAGCCTGTCAAGGTCTCTCTGGATGGCATCCCTTCCCTCGAGTCCACTGCAACACACAACTTGATGTCATTGGCAAACTTGCTGAGAATGCACTCAATGCCATTGTCCATGTTGCTGACAAAGATGTTGAACAGCACAGGACCCAGAACAGATCCCTGAGGAACTCCACTTGTCACTGGTCTCCACATGGACATCAGCTCTGTTCCATACAGAATGAAATAGGTCAGTCAAGGTTTTCTCATATATCTTGTGCTGTTATCTTCTTGCTAGAATATTAGTCACAGGTGTCTTTTTTTCTACCTTTCTTTTCAGATCTGTTGTTCACACATTTCTGTTGTACTTCACACTGGCATACAGCTTGGCAGCCACTCAGCTGTTGCTAGAGTTGTATTGTTGTGCGGTTTTGGCTACCCTACTCTACCTCCCAAGATGACTTTTTAATTGACTCTAATTTTATTATTGAAAATTAATTTGAACATAATAGGCACAACCTTTAGAACCATTTGCTCACATTTGCCAAAGCTCTTGCATGACCCAAAGTAGGGCGTCATAATTATGTATATTTGGCATGGATCCCTTTTCTGTTTTTGCAAATTACTTCTTGTTCTGATTCTAATTTTCATGTATATAATATAAAAGAATGCTTGTATGTATAAATAGTTATATATATGTCTATATATATGCATGTATATAAGTAATATAAATTGCTATTTTTTAACAGAGTGAAAAGTCTGTATTTTCCCCCAGTTAAAGAAAAAGTTGTCACTTCTTTTGGGGCTGTATTATAGCATTATGATTAAGAGTCCTGAATTCAAGAAACTTGGATTTGGTTTCTAATGGTATCATAAGGATTTTACACAGTCTTCTAATGTTGTACCCTGACTCAGTATTTCCAGCTGTAAAATGAAGCTTGCAATTTCTCCTAGCATATCACTATCTCCTAGCATATCCTCACAGGGAAGGTTAGGAAGTGTGAGTTAGATGAATGGACAGTGAGGTGGATTGAGAACTGGCTGTGATGGAGCTCAGAGGGTTGTGATCAGCGTTGCAGAGTCTAGTTGGAGGCTTGTACCAAGTGATGTTCCCCAGGGGCCAATACTGCATCCAATACTTTTCAACAGTGACCTGAATGAAGAGACAGTGTACCCTCAGCAGGTTTGCTGGTGATACAAAACTGGGAGGAATGTCTCACACACCAGAGGGCTGTGCTGCCACTCATTGAGACCTGGACAGGTTGAAGAGTTGGGCGGAGGGTAACCAAATGAAGTTTAACAAGGGCAAGTGTAGGGTCCTGTACTTGGGGAAGAATAATTTCTTGCATCAACAGAGGTTAGAGGTTGATCTGCTGGAAAGCAGCTCTGCAGAGAAGGACCTGGAAATTCTGATGAAGTTAACTGTGAACCAGCAGTGTGCTCTTGTAGCCAGGAAAGTCAATTATATTCTTGGATGCATTAAGAAGAGTGTGACCAGCAGGTCAAGGGAGGATCTCATCCCACTCTATTCTGCTCCAGGGAGGCTACATCTGGAGTACTCTGTCCAGTTCTGGGATCCCCAGTTCAAGAGAGTCAGGGAACTTCTGGAGAGAGTCCAATGGAAGGCTACAAAGGTGATTAGGGGATGGAAGCATCTCTTATGAGGAAAGTCTGAGAGACCTCGGCTGTTTAGCCTGGAGAAGGGAAGGCTGAGAGGGGATCTGATCAATGCTTATCAATACCTAAAGGGTGGGTATCAAGAGGATGGGGCCAGTCTCATTTCAGTGGTGACCAGAGGTAGAACAAGGGGCAACAGGTACAAATTAGAACACAGGAAGTTCCACCTAAAAATCAGGAAAAACTTCTTTACTGTGAGGGTGATGGAGCACTGGAACAGGCTGCCCAGATTGGTTGTGGAGTCTCCTTCTCTGGGGATTTTAAAAATCCACCTGGACAAATTCCTGTGTAACATGCTCTAAGTAAATCTGCTTTAGCAGGGGAGTTGGACTAGATGATCCCCAGAGGTCCCTTCCAACCCTTACCATTCTGTGGTTCTGTGATTCCATGAAAAAAGATTCTTAAGATTTTCTGGGAATGTTTCATACTGGAAGTACAAAGGTTGAAGGGCTGAGGCTTTGCGTTTTGGAAGCTTTTTTTTACTACCCAGTGCTTGGACATGAATTTTATTTCACAAGCTTCTGCTACTGAACTGGCTTAAGAGTGCCATTCTTCCTATTTTTCATAAGCAAATGAAATTCATTAATTTCTTCTAACCCAGGAGAAGACCCAGGAGGGGATCTTGAAGCACTCCAGCACAGCATTCCTGTCTGACAAATTAAGTTCTAGTGCATACACTAGAAACTGGTCCAGCTCTCTTTGCATCTGATCTTCAGCACAGCTTTAAAAGTGCCTTCATTTTTTATTTCTCACACTCTTCCATGGAGACCGTGAATGAAACCCTCTAGACTCTCTACTGCAGCATCTAATGAAATCCTTCAACATTAATTATAATACAGAGGACCACAGAGGTCACCTCCAAAGATAGATTCCAACTGGCTCACCTTCCTGACTTTCATACAAGCAGGGAGTCTGATCCCCATCCGTGTCTGACTTGAAAGCTCAAGACTTTAAAGTTGTCCCTTGCTCTAAGCTGTACTTACTGTTCTGCCACCAGCAGAGACAAACATCAAACCCTTGCACTTTGGTTGCCTTCATCTCCTGACCTCAGACATTTCTGCTAAAGTCTAAAAATATTTCCTAAGTTGGCACATTGAACCCCCTTCTCAATTCTTACTCTAGTGAAAAGTTCTTGAAGAACTTGCAACTCCAACACATCTGAGAGTGCATCTGTGAGCATCAGACTGTTGCCCAGCTATATTATCTGAACCCTGATTCACACCATCCTCTGGATGGCAGCCATATCATAGATAGCGATGGGATTAAAGTAAAATCCCAGTAAAGTACATCCACACTTCAACTGCTGTCTTCAGAAAGCTCTGCCAAACAGCTGTGCCTCATTATACTGAAGAACTGCTGACTCATAGCTTTCTTCTATTTTCTCTTCCTGCAAAAGTAAGGCTGAATCATTAGTTCTGGGATGTCCATTCATCATTAGGTAAGAAACACTTTCCCTAACAGTCATTTTAAAAAGTCTCTTTAAACACATATAACTAAGGTACAATAACATATATATGAAATACAAGACATTGTCAAACACTTCATGATACCCTTGTAATATGTTCTTTTGATTCTTTATTGTCATCTAGGATATATTTTATTTATATCTATATAAATCTCTGCCTAGACCATGGGTTAGAAAACACCTGCTTTTCTGAAGTAGTTTGATCTCAGGCCATCTGCCCAACTTGACACTTAACAAGTTTAAAAGGATCTGGGATAGAAACAGAAATTAAGAGTAAATCCTTATGACTGATTCCCTTTGGTGGCACAATAGACATCAATGCAACAACTTTCAAGTGCTAAAATAAAAACACAAACATGGGACACATTAAGCCAGGCATATAATGAATGATGGGTGGGTTGTGAGTCCTGATTTACTCATTAATGACATCTAGATAACATATTGTACCTTCTGAAATTTGCAGTATTTGTTGAAAAGTGGTTTGTCAGTGTGCAATTAATTTAAGGAGGAAGTTGACCTCATGAGAAATTAATGAGGTTGCAGTGTTTTACATTATTTCAAATGTATTAAAGTCACCCAACTTATGGATACTAAAAAAAACCTAGGACTGGTAGCACAGCCTATCTTCTAGACCTTGATCTCACAGTGCAATGCTGGAAAAGTGACATTATTCCTCACAAACATAACAAAATGGTACTGTTACTGAATCCACTGAAGTTCACAGATGTCTATGGCCAATGTGAGTGTTTAATACGTGCAACATAGCACCCCAAACAGTCATGGCCCTACTTAACTTCCCATTCAGAGTTGAAAGAACTGACTTGTGAGTCAGGAGACTGAAAATGGGAGCTCAAAGCAGATGAAGGGATGGAGAGGTAAGGAAGACAGTATGAAAAGACCTAGAAAATTTAAGCTTTTAAAACTATTTTTGAAGTTTAAAAGTAAAAAAAAAAAAAAAAAAAAAAAAATCTAGAAACATTTATTTAATATCTAGAAAGGGATTTTTTAAAAAAATAGTATGTCTTGAGATTCTATTTGTGAGATTAACTTGGAGCTAATTTTATTCCGAACATGTGGAGATATCAGCGTCATTTTAACTCCAGTAGTAGGTCTCCCATAATGACTTCAGAGAAAATCTTTTGGCTTTCAGATGGGTTTTTTGCTGTGTAGGTAATAAAGTCCTGTCTGCTCTGTAGCTTTGCCTGTCAAATTTCATAAAGACTTAATATTTTAAGCCACTTAATCTAATCACTCCTTCTATCACATTCATGATTTTAATATTTTATGTTATTCTCTTTAGCTTTCTACGTTTAGGATAAAAACACTTCCCTCTTCCAAATTTGTAGCTTGCCTTTCAAATAGGTACATATGCTGTATTTTATAGGAAAACAAGAATGTGGCTCTATTCTGTCTCTGAAAGTTGAATTTTCATGCCCCGTGTAATGAGAGTACGATTAAGTAAAAGATGAAAAATGTGAGAAGATCATATGGGCATGATAAAATGTATTAAGCACCTGGTGGAATGTACCAGAGACAGTTTTAAAAGTTGAATTCATATCCCCGGGTAAAATTGGTATTTAAAAAAAGCCAGCAACACAACAAATTGAACAAATGCATGATTTTCAGACATTTTTAATGTGATTGAAATTCTGGAAACTTCTGATTTTGAAAATAAAGTGTTTCATTACTGTATGAATAGTGATTGATCTTATTCTGAAAGTGTTTATTTCCACACAGGGAGTTAAAATGTTAGACCTGAGTTACTTTTTCAGATATTCAAACCCACACTAGAAGTCTGCTTCAAGCCCACATTATCTAAAAATGGTGTTGACAAATATCTGCCCAAGAAAATTAACTTTGACTAGATGATTACCTTCTAAAAAGATAAGACTAGAAGAACTGAGGCCTCTTGAAAGTGTTCAGATACTATGAGAAGAAACAGGAATATCTAAATACATCCATGGAAGACATCAGAAAAGTTATTACAGGTCTAAAAATTCTTCTGGTTTTGTTATATGTTCTTTTGAGTCTAAAATTATTCTACTGATTTTTAACTAATGTTAGACTCTTTTAACATTGGTAACCACTGTAAACAAGTTAACACGAAGGGAGATTTTTAGCTGGTAATGTGTAGAAGCAGCTTTTTCTTCTTATACTTTGATTATGCAATCAGATATTTAGGGAAGTTTCTCTCCAGCCATCTATTCTTTTAAGACTTAAACTTTTAAGAATAATGACCATAGACAATTGTGCTTTTCATAGCACAGAGCAATCAACATGGTTTTACCAAGGGGAGATAATGTTTGACCAACGTGATAGCCTTTTATGAGGACATAACCAGATGGATAGATGATGGTAGAGGAGTGGATGTGGTTTATCTTGATTTCAGTAAAGCATTTGACACAGTCTCCCACAGCATCATCTCAGCTAATTGAGGTAGTGAGGTGGACTGTGAAATGGCTGAAGGAAAGAAGTCAGAGTTGTGGTCAATGGGACATGATGTAGTTAGGGGCCTGTATCTGGTGGAGTCCCTCAAGGGTCAGTACTGGGACCAGTACTATTCAATAGACCATGGATGAGGGAACAGTGTACAGTGTTAGCAAGTCTGCTTATGACACAAAACTGGGAGGAGTGGCTGACACACCAGAAGGCTGTGCTGCCATTCAGCGAGACCTGGACAGGCTGGAGAGTTGGGCAGGGAGAAATTTAATGAAAAATAACAAGTTCAAGTGTAAAGTCTTGCATTTGGGCAAGAACAACCCCAGGCACCAATATAGATTGGGAACTGACTTGTTGGAAAGCAGTATAGGGGAATGGGACCTGAGGGCTTGGTGGACAGCAGGATGATCATGAGCCAGCAACGTGCCCTTGTGGCCAGGAAGGCAAATGGCATCCTGGGCTGTATTAGAAGAGGTGTGGCTAGTAGGTCAAGATTGGTTCTCCTCCCCCTCTATTTTGCCCTGGTGAGACCACATCTGGAATATTGTGTCCAGTTCAGGGCCCCTCAGTTCAAGAAGGACAGGGAACTGTTTGAAAGAGTCCAGTACAGAGCCACAAAGATGATTAAGGGAGTAGAACATCTCCCTTATGAGGAAAGGCTGAGGGAGCTGGGTCTCTTTAGCTTGGAGAAGAGGAGAATGATGGGTGACCTCATTAATGTTTATAAATATGTAAAAGGTGAGTGTCAGGAGGATGGAGCCATCTCAGTGATGTCCGATAATAGGATGAGGGGCAATGGGTGCAAGCTGGAACATAGGAGGTTCCATGTAAATGTAAGGAGAATCTTTTTCATTCTGAGGGTGCCGGAACACTGGAACGGACTGCCCAGGGAGGCTGTGGAGTCTCCTTCTCTGGAGACATTGAAAACCCACTTGGACATGTTCCTGTGTGACCTGATCTAGGTGATCCTGTTTTGACAGGGGATTGGACTAGATGATTTTTCAAGGTCCCTTCCAATCCCTAACATTCTGTGATATGTGGGCATTTTCTCTAGAAAAAAATACAAGACAAAAAAATCAGTACAAGCATTTTGAAATGTTCTCATTGAGTGACTTTAAAGTGAAATTTAATAATTTGCAAACAATGAAATCAAAGTATCTGTAAGCTCTATTCTAGTCCCTGAAAAGAACTTCCATTTTTTTTGTCACTTAAAAATTAATTTCTTATTTTGGAAATGTCCTACTCCCTTTTTCTGGGAAATACTTTTTTTTTATAGGAAGTGCTATGAAGTGGAGTATAACAAAATGTGAGAGCAGAAAACAATTCTCGTTACTTTCAGTAATTCTATTCTGAGTTAGTGGTTTTTTTTGACTGGCAGCTAATAGTAGTCTAGACTTTGGGAACTATCATGGACCTCAAGAGATCATCTAGTCCTGCCTTCAGGCTGGAGGAGTGCTGAGACTATTCTCACTGGATATTTATCAAAACTCTACTTAACAATTGATAATATTCTATAGCCTGACTCATTAATCTGTTCCACAGCTTAATTATGTTTAAGTAGGAAAAAAAAAAATTCCTATTTGGACTGATGAGCTGCCTGGATACATAACAAAATACAGTGTAGACCTATTTATATAATAAAGCATTGACCTGGTATTTTTTTGTTTAGGAAGCTGATTGGTGAAAGACTTACAAGTGAGAAACATCATAAAGAGAAAAATTTTATGTTTTTATAAAATTGATTTAGCAGCTAGTTAATACAAGCTCAGTTTACAGATCTATTAGAACTGAGATGAAATTATAATGAACAAAAAAACCACTGCCTATATTGGAAATCTTTTCTCTGCAACTTCATCTTCATTGAAATGTCCAGGAAAACTTTTATTAAAAATCAGTTTTGCAAAAAATTCAATCAGCTCTAACCATCTGTTGTCTTACTAGAAGTAAGTGCAGTTTTCTGTATTTAAACATGATTATTCATGGTTATGTAACTGTTTCTAACATCAGCAATTCTGTATCATTTTTTACTTCTGCAAAAATGGATAAAGATCTAGGCCAAGCACTCTGCATCCTCTGCTTCACTCAGTTTTCTCTGCCCAAGGAAGCAGGTGACATGAGCAGTTTGCCCTCTTAAAAACAGGGATGGATTTTACCAGCTTGCTAGAGGTTGTTGTCCCAGTGTGATTGCTCACACTTCGGTGCCAACTCCCTATTCTCACATTGGTGAGACAGCACTCAAAACAATTATATCCGGCTTTTAAAAAATAATACTTGAGTAGTATTTGTGCTTGCTTATTTCTGAGTTCAAATAATTCCTTTGCTCTGCTTGTACAAGTCTTTTTGATTAACCCTCAATGTTCTAGTATTTAAAGCCAATTTTGGAAATGAAAACTCAGATGTCTCAAGATCTCCTGATAGGGATC
Organism: Megaceryle torquata; assembly: GCA_024611175.1. Taxonomy (NCBI): domain Eukaryota; kingdom Metazoa; phylum Chordata; class Aves; order Coraciiformes; family Cerylidae; genus Megaceryle; species Megaceryle torquata. The sequence continues at coordinate 39,900 of JANIJG010026122.1, forward strand.
CAGGAGTCGGTGCTGTGAGAAACCTAACACGTATAGTGAGAGACTCTTGTGAACGGTAACACTATGTGCTATGTGTTTTCCAGAGTTTTCTGATCTGATTTGTGGGCATAGTATCCTGGCCTAATGCTTCTCAACTTGTTTCCTGATAGCCTACGTTTTCCTTTCATGCTAATAATAGTCCCGTATATCACCCTAAGTAATCTCCCGGGCTGGTAACAATTTATGTGTTACACATCTCTCCCTTTTAACTTCAGACTCCATTCAGCTTTGTGCCTGGAGTGACTAAGATATCAAAGTCAGCCACAGGTTCCACATTTTGAATGAAAAAGAAATTAGCAATAAAAAACCTGAAGGCAGCTTTGGATATCTTTGCCACCACTGATGCTTTTTGGCTTTACTGCTTTGTTCACTCACTCTGAACCCACTCAATGCCAGGGGTATCTTAGCAAAATGAGAGTTTATAGCATCCAGACCTATTAAATAATTTAAAATGTGCTGTATGGGTAATTTGTGTGGATGCATGACACAGGCTTTACAGAGGAAGACCAGTCCTTCTCTTCCTGGGTGATGGAACTTTGTTACTCTGTTGGTCAGAAATGGGATCATGATAGTGCCAGAAGAAAAGAGTTCAAGGTTAAGAATTTTCACCACTGTCCATTTGAGCATCTTGATTTCTTTTTCTTTTTTTTTTTTTTTAATCTGGCAACACCAGACTTCAGGGACCATTTGGCTCTATCTGGCATCTCTTTTTCAGAGCAAAATTTTTGCTTGATGCTTGGGTTTTTTTTTTTTTTGCTTGAGATTTCTTTAAAATTACTTTTATTGCTCATGAAAGAAACACGTTTTTGAGAAGGTTATGTAGGTTGTCCTAAAGCTATGGAGTCACTAGACTCCTTGGGACTTCAGCAGAATCTCCTGAAATAAGAAAGCATTTAGCTAGACAGGAATTTATGAGGATGCATGTGTGTGGGGAACGTGCAAAGCTCAGAGAATGCAGCTCCGGTCATTAGACCTCTACCCTTGCTTTCCTGGGAAACAAAAACTTCAGGAACTAGATGCTAATTTCTGTAAGTAGGTAAGATATCTATTTCTTCCTCCCTATAATCGCTAACCATGTATTTATCTCTGTATCTCTTTTTATATCTACTTGAGAACTTCTTTTATAACTGCTGGAGAAAGAACTGGCATCTCTGTCTCCATCCTTGCACTGCCACAGTCCTAGATTCAAGTCTACATCTCCAATATAATCTGTGCATTTCCTGAAAAGCTTCAAAAATGTTTTGGCTTCCAAACAGTTCCACTCTCACAGGACCTTTCCCACTTGCCACATTGGGGCCAGGTTGATTCTCTCATGTATAGCCCACGCATCATTGTGGCTATTCAAGCAATAAGTAGAGATATATGTGAACCTGACTGCAGGATGAGCACACTGCAAACATCTCAATGTACTGAAATTTCTTAGCAAAAATCCAAGGGACACTCACTTTAAGGATATTGATAAAAAGATGTCTGACCCTGAAGTATAAAATATGGGCAAAGGGAATCTGATACATATTTCTTTGGAGAGCCTTCAAAGCATTCTCTTGGAATAGGTCTACCATGCTGAACTGAACTGTTGGTAAGCAGAAAAAATAGAAGAAAACTGAAGAATCCTATCTGAGGATGTCATAAATGAAAAACATATGAAATTGAGATTCTTATATGGGATTATAAAATGAATTGTGATACAATTCTTATTAGTTGTAAAAAAGTCCATATTCTTTATTATAAATACCTTCAAGTCCTGTAAATGGGGAATAATATTGTGCTTACATCTTTTGAAATGGCAGAATCCTATTTAATTATAATATAAAGAAAACCTTTTCAAAAGAGGATTTGAGACAGATAAAATAATGTAGATATACAATTATAAATCTAAATTAAACACCACTACACTTCTATCTCTCATGATTAATCTATTTCCTCTTTCCAGGAACATAGAAACCACCTAAACTGGTGCTAACAAGGAAAGCTGTTGGTATTTCAAATGTCAATAGCATCTCAATAACATTAATATTATTGTAGAGAAAACTGAAATCTGGAATGCTAGTGGTGCTTTTGCAAAATCCATTTACCAAGGTTAAAGAAGTTTCATTGATATAATGCTACAGGGGTAGCACTGAGCTGTAATACCACTTCTTTGTATCCAGTTTTACAGCTTGTTCTTATTGTTGTGTTGCTGATGTTAGCTGGTTTTCTATGTTATTGTATTTTTCTTAGCAGAGTTGATGGAAGCACAGTCTGAGAAGGTTGGTTAGTGCTACTTCTAGTCCTTTGCTCAAAGAGCTGCGTCTCTTTGTGATCACACTGATCTCTTTCAGTGGTTTGGTTTGAAATACTGTCTGTTGTCATCTGAAATTGAGTCAGCACTTCCATGGGATGTTCTTTTGTGAATTCTTGGGCTGAATATTCAATTTGCTAATGCATATATATAATGTAATTGCTTTTGCCCTTGTGCTACGAAAACTCCACCAGTACATTTAAGGTTAGGTTCAACTTTTTTTTTATGCAATCCCTTTTCCTCAGGTGTCTTCTCAGTTCTTGGAGGGAGAGGTAGAAATTGAAATTCTGTTTTAAAAGTTACTAAAAAGTAATGGAAATTATGAATCTTGAGACAAAAGAAAGCTTATTTTGTTTACAAAAACAAGACTCAATGTTTAGGAAAATATCTTGACACTTGAGTGAATATTTTTTGTATAATTGCAATTTATCATTTTTAAAATGGCAACATTACATGAAATTTTGAGTATTTATTTAATTTGCTAATAGGTAAAGGCACATTTATAACAACTTTAATAATAACTGCTGATTAGTTGTTAATATATTTTTTTAACAACATTTTTTACTCTATCCCATACTGAAAACAGATGCGCGTAGGTGGAAAACATGAGCAACAAATATTTTGCTTCTAGCCACATGGAAAACGATCTTAACAGAACTCATCATTTATGGGATTCCTATGTATGTACCCGTATGACCTTCTTTCTTCCTGAGGACTGCATGTTTAACAAGTTCTGGAAAGCATCTGTACTCACGTACATTTTTAATTCTTTTTTTTTTTCTAGAGAAACTTCTTCCCAAAATGAAATACAAGTGCATTAATTTAGAGCTGCTTCTTGAAGAATAACATTTCCTTGAGGAAGCCAGTATGCAAGTAAAGCTCTAAAAATCAATAGAAGCTTGTTTACTTGAAATTTCAATTTCCTTTATTAAATACACATAATAGATTATTTCCACACAATTATTTGCAATGACATACCTTCACATCATGTCTATGAGAAATTATTATTTCAGATATACAAACAGGATGAAAGGTATCTTTGAAAAACAGAGCAGTGAATGTATCTTCTGTTTTTCAGTAGTGTATTATTATGTTTCTGGCTACCTGTTTTTCTATAAACAATACTTTTCTGAAGGAACTTGAGAGAGAGAGAAAAAAAAAAAAGAGTCATGGTAGCTTGCAAGGTGGCAACCCAGTAGTTATGGCAGTAGCTTAGAGACAGCATGTGAATCTCTTTTCTTTAAAGAGAAATTTGAATACAGGTCTCCCGTTATAACATCTGTTGCATGCATTCAAATATTATATAAGAAGAGTATATATCTTCTATGATCATGTTGAAATAAATTAATGCAGCTGCAGTAGCATTTCTGGAAAACCTCATGTGCCATGAACAGTGCTTATTTCATGAGTCACATTGCTTTCCTCAGAGTTTCTTTTTTTAATCTCATTTGGGTGTAGTAGTCCTATATATGAGAAGGACTGAAACAGTTGATGCTAAGGGACATTTAAAGTTAGAGGGGGTTACACCTGGTGAGTATAAGTCTTCTCTAAATTATGCAAGAAATGAGCAGGTCTTTTCTGGATCATGACTGTTGACAGAAGTAACCAAATTTTGTCTGTCCTCTTTTTGATGTAATGCCACAACCTAAATTTAGAAGACAATCAAGTTGAAAGCTGAAGCTGCCTGTATAGTCAAGAGAGTGTCTGGAAAGCAGATCAGGGTGACTAAATTTGAAAGTAGTTAGGTTTCTAATTTAGGAAATCTAATTGCTGTGTGAAAACTCAAACTTCTCTACTGACTGTAGAGGGAACCTGGGCACCAAAGGTAGGTGTTTGAAAAGGCAGTGTCAGTATTCTCCATTGTCTGTAGACCATATGGAATGTCAATTAAAGTGCATGGTACATGTTAATTACCTGTGTTAGCCTGAAGTGTGCAGCAATAAGATCTTCCCTGTACCTTTTCCTGTCAGTTTACTTTGGAAGTAGAATTTGCATTACACACAAACAGGTACATGTGTATACTCATTGTCTGCAACTTTTAGCAAGGAAAATTAATCTTTTAAATTAATAATTAGGTCTATATTTTAATATTAGAAATTTATATACCTTCTCTGTCTGCACGTTTGGAAGGTTTATCCTTTATTGTAAGTGGAAATAGAAAGGATATTTTTATTATTTTTTATTTCCAGTACATTTATACAGAATAAGAATGTGCACAAACTAAATATATATATATATATAAATTACTAAGGTTGAAAAAGATTGGCGTGAAACTATTTGTTTAGTGCTACAGATATAAAAACTTGCCACAATATAGACAGGTAATTAATATGACTGTGGTGAAGAATCAGGGAAAGAGTAACTTTTTCTTTTACCATTGAATAGGAAATGTATTAAAAATAGTCTTTCCTCTACAAATATTGCTTCCCTTTCATTTACTCATATGAAAGTGAATTTGCCTGGATTTTTGCCATAGATCTATATTTTTAATATGTGCACAACAGTTCATGAAAATGGGTCAATCCAAGTCCCATTCCCCCAGATTTAGTTAGATTCATGCCTTGAGGACAGCTCTTCACAGATAATTCTCTTTGACTCCAGCAGTATTTTCTAGGTCAAAGTTAGCTTTCTTTGCTCATTTTTTGATCCATCCAGAGTCTGTGAAACAGCAATAGTATTATGCTGAACTGTAGCTAACAAACCTCATATCTCAGCAGGATTTGCTTTGTCTGAGGGGCTTTACTCCGCACTAATGCAGCCACAACCTTTGACTAGTCAGCAGGAGGGAACCAGAAAATGAGTAAGCCTATGAGCCTTAATATATTCTGGCAGAATCTTGCTCAGCAACATTCAAGATGATGCAGTGTCTTTGCCCATGATTAACTGAGTGAATCTCCCTCCTTAGAGATATAAAACTGTCTAGACATAGTACTAGGCACCTGGCTCTAATTCACCCTGCTTGAGCAAGAAGGCTGGACAAGATGACCTCCAAAGGTTCCTTCCAGCCTCAACCAGTCTATGATTCTGTAAATATCATGCCAGTGCATTTTTGGCTTTTATTTTCATAGTGTGAAAGATATGTTTTCTTGATAGGTCAAGTGTAATAATAAGAAAAAGGTGGCTTAATTATTTGCTAGAGAAATTAATATGCATGATGCCTTTGCCTTGACCTGTGGTTTGAGCTACAGTGGCTTACACCCGTGGCAAAAGGAAATTTACAATTATCATCAAAAGTAACAGACTCTGATAAAATGAAGAAGTCTAAATAATACTTCAAATAATTAAGACAATGCACTTTTTCTCTCATAAATGCTAAAGAGCCATCTGAGAAACCTCCAGGTTCCCGGTTATCTCTAGACAACTGATGGAACATAAAATGATTTGAATAAGAACTGTCATACTCAATTAATTGGACATGGTTAATATACAATGTAATACAACAGCAAAACATTTGCAGGCTATGCCAGATAGCTATTTAAAAGAACCACTTTAGACAGAATATCTTGGAGAGATGACAGTTTGACTTTTCTCTTGTAAAGTCTTGCCAGTTTGCTTGGGTTTCAAAGCACACTTCTGAGTGTACCTGGATATGACACCTTAGACTGGTAGAACCAGAACCCCTCCTAGCCACCCAGAACATGGAAAGATCTTGAGAATGTTTAGTTACCCACAGAAAAGGCTTTTGTGAAGGCGAAGTAAAAGCTGTCACATTCACAAGCGGTTAGAAAGACCTGTGCTACTTTTCTGCAGATACAAGACAGCAGCTGATGGAGAAAGAGCAAAGAGTGTTCCAGAAAACAGATAACTATCCAAGTGAGATAGAGGATTTGAATGAACAGTGACCTATAAGGGGACATGTAGGTGTATCACTGTCTTTCTGTCATGTGCTTGCAAAATATTTTGGGTGAGATTCAGTTCCAAATTCAGGCAGCTAAATACAGGGGTCAACATGTAGGTGTTCACATGTAAACTGGTCATTCACCTGCAGTGGTAGGTGAATTTATTCTCCACTAGTTCTCCACTGACTGAAATGGCAGCTTAGGCATCAGTGTATCCACAGATATTTACATTCTGCTCCAAATTTGGAACTAAAATCTTGCCCTTTGTCTCTGAGACGCAGATGTCCCCAGTGCTGGAAAAGACAGCTGTATTTTGGTAGTTGCTATGGATTGCCCTTATGCATCAGGCATCTGTCAGTCATTCCTGTAGCTGCACATGAAACCTGGCATGGAGTTCTCAGTGTTGACTGTGAGGGTCAATAGCAGCACCCTTCTTTGAAGACCTGTCATAACTGTGAAGATTACACAACTTCTCAGCTACTGACAACCCACCTCTTTTACTCTGGTTCAGTGTACTTCAACTTGTGGCCTGTCTGTCCAGCTCTGCTTCAGGGGAGTCTTTCTGGCCCATGAGATCCTCTTGATTGTCTTTGCATGGTAACAGAAGGGAAAAAAGGGCATTGACCAGTGGTTGTGCATCCTGTAGTGGGTCAGTTTCTTAAAATTATGTTCTTCACTGAGGAGCTTGGCTCCAGCAAGGTGCCACCCTGACTACAAGGGAGAAGGGTCTAGAGAACCTTGAGAGCAACTTGTGGCTGCTTGAAGATTGGCTGTAGCCCAAATCTTGTGTGTGACTCTCAGGACCGAAAAGGTTATTCCTGATGTGGTTCATTTGTAAAACACCCTTGGAGATGATGGCTGCTATACAAATGGCAAGCAATAAAATACCATTATAGCATAATTAGTTATTACTACCTCAGATGGCTAAGATTTGCCTTCCTGATTCCTCCTGGGATGGTTTATAATAGAATAGGAAAACACAGGAAACGAAGAAATGACAACAACAGTGACAGGGCAGGATCACTGTCAATCTAATATTTGAAAAAAGAAGCAGGAGTTGAGGCAACACCAATCCAGATGCACCAGAAATGTGAAGAAGTCACTTTGGGATTAAACTGTGTGAATGAATATGTAAATTAATTCAGCACTTTATATCCAGTTCTTTAGAGGCTTTACCACTTCATTCTGAACTCATTCTGTAAAATACTTGCATTTACTTTGTTTTCGAAAACACAGTGACAGCAACTTTATTAATTACATCTAGGAAGAAATATAATACAGATTTGATTGTTTTGTTCAGCTGTTGTCATTGGCCTGCTAACCATGACTGCACCAAGGCAGTGAGTCTACATGAGACTTGCTGCTCCCTTTCTCAGGCCAGGACTTGAAGGTGGCACTCATCTCATTGAAATGTTTGCTCCTTGACAGGTTTCTTTATGATAGCAGTGTCAGCCTCACTGCTTGGTGCCTTATACTGGGGAAGTTTTTAAGCAGGTTGCTGTTAAAAGACTGGAGGATTATTTATTTGGCAAGTTCTTTGGAACAAGCACTATGTTATGGCCTGTTAATTGTAATTTTCTTCTCATGTACATAAAAATGCAAAGTGCGCTTGTGAGATGCAGTTCTCCTTCCATTGGTGCTGAATCTAAAGGTAAAAATTTAACTAGCTTTATTGTAAAAAATAGGGAACAATTCAGAATTTAATTCTTAATGCTACTATCATTCACAGGACAAGTTCCCATTACAGATTTAGAGTCTGAGTGTGAAGATGAATTTACATGAAATAGAGAGGTGTCTTTCTGTACGTTATAAAATCTTTGAATATGTTGGGCAGCATGTGTTTGAATATGTGGTTAATTGGGTAGAAAAAAATGCCAGGTAGTAAATAATCATAACTTGCTTCAATTTTCAGTCCATGAGCCTAGATGATGCCCAGACTGATTGATGCACTGCTCTGTATGTGCAGAGGCTAGAAATTCATCACAGTATCAAAAATCTAGTATCTACCAGTATTTGGGGCACTTCCTGCAAGGGAAACCTGAGGGTAATGTGTATAAGAGCATTTTTCCCGTGCCTCAGTTTATAATTAAGGTTTGTGGAGGGAATCTTCCTTTCCTGTCCTAAAAGTTTAAATATTTAATTTCTGAAATGTTCCTGTGATGTTTTGGAGAGGTTGTAGATGTCATTGTTGATCTTTTCAGGAGTTACTTCAAGGTGCACTAACTTGTGCCCTGACCTGCTCCGGTGGTGTGTAGAAAGTGCCTGTGGTGGCAGCTTCACCACCCCTGCCTAGCCAAGGTATGTGGAGGAAACAGGTCTGAGCTAAACTACACTACATAACAGCTTCACAGTTAACCTCATTTAATTTTAATCTCATTTTTGTTTTTTAATTTCTTAAAAAGGTGGAATGGAAGAGACCTGTAATTTTATGGAAAATTTTTAACACTCTGCTCAAACTCTCATGGCATCAGGCCTTAATTATTTCCAGTGTTATCTTTTCAGTGCCTTCTGAGTAACCATATTTAATAAATTGGGTTTTTTTGGGTTTTTTTTTTTTTAGGTGCATAATAGCAGGTTACCTGTGATTCAACATCTGTGTGAATTATGTAAGGATAATACAGGTTAAACCCAGAACTCCATCTCACAACCCACCTATTTCTGATCTTTCAGAGACTAATTCTTCCTAAAAAATCCTTGTTCTTTGGGAGCATTATCTACCTGACTATCTCTAAGTAATCCTTCCTTGTAGCAGGTGCTGACTTAATGCTGATTACCTGGTGATATGAACCAAGTGGAGATTAATGTTTCACTCTTACCATTTCTAAAATAACATATATTAGCTAGTTCAGGTTGTACAAAGAATAACATAATAGGCTTGATGTCTAACAATGGAACAAAACTGATGGTCTAATGGAAAATTAAAAATAGAATCAATACAACAGAGCATTAATTTATTCTTGCTTTTATTGCCTTTTATGTAAAAAGTATTGCTAAGCTTATTATGGAATCAAAATATCAAAGGAGGAACACAATATAAGGGAGAGAAATGAAGATGTAGAGAAGAGGGAAGCAAGTTTTTTTGAGGTTAGAGGAGAGCTAACAAATCAATAAACCTGTGGCATAAAGGAAGGTAGCTCCAAATGTCAAGAGCCGCATTGACCTGTTTGAATGATGTATTGTAGCACAGAGAACATTATGGCACAGGGCATGTAACAATATGCCAGTGCAAGAAAGGTTGCAGAAATGTCACCTGTCAACAAATTGCACTACACACCTTTATTACAGGAGTCATCCAGTATCATGACCTTTTTGCATGCCATGTTAGCCACTGTGATGAAAATGCACACTTAACATACGTGCTTTGGTTAATATTAATCTCTGAAAACATTATTTTAGCACAATAAATACAGTGACAAAAATACAGAATGAATGGTCATAAAGCATCTGAACAAAATGAGAAAGTGTCATATGGAAGTAAAAAACATGTTTTTTCTCACATGTTCTTCAAAATCTAAGAAAACTATCAGTTTCTGAGAGCTTAGGGGTTGGGATCCACTGGATTTTATGTTATTTTTTTTAATAATACTTTCTTAATCTTAACATTGCATGGCATTTCAAATTAGCAGCATTTCACCTGAAAGATAATGGATCTTGTGCAAGTGAGACACAGTCTAAGGAAGACTTTGGGGCAGGTAACATGTGTGGTAGACAGCTGCATGTGTGTGACCTTGATGTCTCTCTAGGAACCCATTTGTGCAGGCATCCAGTAGTCACAATCACAATTATAAATCACAAACTTACTTTGAGAGGTGGTTTAAGTCCCACCAGGAAAAGTCTCAAGAATCACGCTGGAAGGCACATGGCAACTTTTCCAATTAATTTTTCCAAGTAGGTGAATCAGAAAATCAGTAATAAACAATCTGTAGAAGAGAACTAAAAAAGTTAACAAACAAATTGACCTTTTTTCTGTGATTGTTGTTTGTTTCGTTGGTTTTTTTGTTACTTTAAGATTAATTTATCTATATAATGCTCATGGACATGTTTTTGGGGGTTTTTTTTGTGATGAGACAAGCCCCTCTGGTTGCAGATGAAGAGAATAAGAGCTTTATGCTTCTTTTACCCATTCCCTTTAGATGACTTGCCATTTCAAATCTAGTAGATGTCTTGGTGAGGGTAGAAGGTTGTAGTTTCTTCTATGGTAAGGCTAAAGATGTGGTACAGCTCTATTTAGATAATGTTATTAATGTTTTTGGGCTCATCTGGATATTAATGACCTGGATTCTGACATTCCCAAGGCCTGTTGCAATACAGAGGTAGAGGAACCTAATGTCATTCCTCCAAGCAAGAATTTACCCAACAACTTCACTATTGATATTAACTCATATTGAAGCTTTTTTAACAAGGGAAGAAAAAGAGACCAACAAATCTTATGGGAAATGTATCTGCTGATTTTTTTTTTGATTGGAATTAAACTAGGAAGAACTTTATGAAAATACATGTGAGAAAAGATGATGATAGACATCTGACATGAGAAGAGCACAGTTGCTATAGCTGGTAATTGTGCAGACATCACCGGTGTCCCTGGTGAAGGGAGTCTTCTGTCACAGATATTTATCAGCATTGAAAACCCTGCAGAGCAGGGTTTCTCATTTCTTTACTACCACTATCTGAGACCAGAAAAAGTAGCAATTCAAAGATTAGCTAGTGATCGTTAGAGTCTATCTATACCTTTTATCAGAATATGGTGCATGTTTTTTTGATTGATGTTCATTCTGAACACAGGCAAATCATCTGTTGGAGAGCAAAATTACACAGTGACCTAATGTCCTGTCACTGATACACAACTAATTATATGAACACTGATCCTCATAACATCCATTATGTGAATTTGAATGCCCATCTGTTCACTCCAGATTAATTGTGACAATGATAGCTCTGCATTATGGAACTGTTTTGTTTTTTTTTAAAAAAACCTTGCATGAAAAATAAAAACCCCCTTTCAAACACCCCACCCCCTCCAATAAACCAAAGCTCCAAAACCAAACAAACCCAAAAAGTGACCACTTCTCCAAAAAATGCAGGTTCATAAGTTCAAATATTCTCTTCACTGCCAGATAAAGCACAGCAGGACCCAAGGGAATAAAAGATGCCTAGCAGTTAGAAAAAAGATATTATTCTTTACCCAACCTTTTGATCTTAAGTAAGGTTTAAAGAAATATTAAAAGGTTCAGTTCATCTTGCTTAACATTATATATCAACAGTGTGGATGTCTGTATCTGGACTAATCACCCTTTCTGGAATGATGTCTTTGACCCATGTTGGATGTCTACTTTAAGATAAGACAGATTATCTAGCAAATTCAGAAACATATTTTCTTCCCTCTTCTGTCAGCTGGTGGCTTGTGTGAATTCTATAAGCTCTGTAGTAGCCATCTCACCATTTTGATTTCACTGCTAAATTAACAGGCACTCAAAAAGCATGAATTAAACCAATGGAGTCATATCAAGGACACACCTTATTGGTGATAAGGGCAAAACCAGAAAATGCACTGTCTGTTTCATAACAAGAATTCATAGTGCTATTTATTATTGGTATTAATGCACAATACATTATTTCCATGCAATAATTTTCTATGGAGAGTAACAGTCAAACTTTGATTCTTCCTGATTTTTGCAAGAAAAAAATTGATTTTATCATACTTGGAGTAAAAAGTTGTGATAGCTGGACAAATACTTGTGATACTGTCCTTATATGGAGGCTTATATTTTAGTTACACTTTTATACTCCAGCAATTTTTTGGGTGCTCAATTGCATATTAAAGCTGGGATTTAATTTGCCTAATTTAAGAATTTTATCAAATTTTAGTATTATTTGATCTATCTCACTTAATCCTATATGTTTAAAATATAGATTTTTTTTTTTTAACCTGGTCTAGTAATTCTCTATTTCTTTATTGTCAGTCAAGAGAAATAGGTAGTTCTATTGAACAATCCGTCTCATCCAAACTCAGCCAGCAAGAACAGATGATATGAATCATTTACTTTGTGTTTGCTGCACTGACCATGATGGGAGTCCAACTCCTAATGAGCTTGTTTGCCAGAAGTAAATACTTAGTTCCTTATATCACCAACCAAGAAATATAGTTGTATTTGACAGTGCTTCAGGACCTGCAGAGGGAGAACTTATCTGTAGGTATATGTCTGGTGTAAGCGTGCAGAAACTCCAGGAATACATGTTATGTGGAAGAATGACTATATAGAATAAAGACATTTTAAGGGACAAATTACTGCCTGGCCTTAAAATGGAGTCTAGTGTTATATGCAATGCAACATGTTTATATATACATGTTTATATATAGGACAAATACACAGTAAACATGAAAGAGCTCAGCTTAAAAACTCCATTCATTATTATATTAAGATGTCAGGTGCTATGGATGCAATTCATTTCATCTGTCTTATATAATAAGCATGCACAATGTTTAAAGGTGAGACAACATCTAGGTTGTCTTTATAATTAACCAAGAGAGGAAGACACTTCTCTGCACACATAAGTCTTTCTGCAATTCATCTGATCTATTTAAATAGCTCTCTGAGCATGAGAAGTCATTCTGCAAAAGCCCATTTTTTTCCTGTGCAGCTCAGACACAGAGGTTTATGTTAGAGACAGCTACATTATATCTAGTGAATACCACCCAATTCATCCATGGCAAAAGATATCTCAGGATAAAAGAATGTACAATTTTACTTTTGTTCAAAAAATCCGGATTGCATTAAAGGACAAATGAAGTATGCTAGAGAAAGTATAACAGAGCTTCACTGACTCCAGAACTGAGAAAAGAAGTTACCCTAACATGTATTAGGGCACAGTACATTATTCCCTTCACACCTACACAGATTTTCATGATGGAGTCAAATTGATCACTCTATCAAAAAAAACCAATTCCATTTACTGAAATCTGATATAATTTTGAAAATAGCTAGAAATCTTAGTAAGTAGCTTGTTTTTAGCCTAAATCATTGGAACAAATCTTAGTTTGACTTTCATAGTTTCTGCAGACCATATGGTCTTGTGATGTTGCCTGTCATGTTGCCTCTGTTTTTCCTTTAGACATCTATATTATTTGTCACAGGGGAAATAATAGCGAATCTATATCCAAAATTAAATAATTTCTCAGAGATGAACCTGCATACTGATTTTTTACAAGATCATGGATTAGAAAGACAGATTATGGCCATATTTTTTTCAGAAACTTATGTTATGGAAATATTAATATTGCTGCAGTATTAAACTACATGTGTGTATTTCCTTCTAACTGTACCTTATCTTGGGTTTCTGTGATATGATGTATGTACATTGTTTTACTTTGTTTTGCTTTGGTTTATTTCTGAATATTCTTAGGATGCTTTTGCTAGAGAATTAACCAGTATTTACACATAACAGATATATTTGATTCAGTAAGGGTGCTTCTTAACAGTCATATACATCAGCTATCTACTGTTTCAAATTGTATGCAATAACTCAAATTAGTTATTGATTCAAGAAATTAAACCGGGAGAATGAAAGTAGGTATGGTATTTTTACATGGTATTTTCTGTAAAAAAAACCCAAAACAAACAAAACAAAAAACCAAACAATAACAAAGAAGATAATGAAGATATGTTTTCTCCACATTTATGACTCTTTTAAATACAAGACAACCTACTTACTTGCTAACAGTTTAACAGCACCATATTCTTTTTCATATAGACAGAGTTCAACACTTTAGCAGGAAATCTTATTGTGGGAATACAAATTAAAACACCAATTTTAGGAAGTTAGATAAGAAGTACACAAGCCAATTAGTTTATGTTTGTATGTGTGAAGTCTAAAGTTTAAGAGGTTTTTTGTAAATTAATTAAAAGCCATAAACACTACTAAGAAGTATTTATATGACATTGTTTAAAATGTCCCTTTACTGGTATTTTTCAGGAAAAGCAAGGAAACACCACTATCAAAGCAAAGTGTAGTTTAAGTCATAATATGATTTTGTCTTGAAATTTATCTTTTGAAACATGTAAACAGATCTACTGATTAGAAGACTTTTTTTTTTTTCCCCTAAGCAAACAGACTGAATATGTAGCCTGAAAAACAGTTTAATTGCTGATAGATCCAGATGAATTTGCGCTCAACCACGTCTTTGTAGATATACAAAGAACTAATGTACTGCAACTAATAAATCACAAATCTCTTTAAGTGAAAAGCAGTATAAAAAACCTGTAATAGATATTGTTATAATTGTATCTTGCCTTTTCCAATAAAAATGGTGACTTTTTATTGAGATAGTTATCTCAGTCAACCTGAAAAGTAATGTCATTAAACTTCTGTGGCATGTCCCCATAGTCATCTCATGTCTCGAGCTTATTATTTTTATTATACTGTTCAGTATGTTAGTTAAAGGCAAAGCTGAAATAATTGCCAATATAGAGGGTTATAAAGGTCAAAGGAAGAAAGCTGCTTTTCACAAGATACTTTCTGTATGTTTTTCACAATGAGTTTGTCAAATGCTCACAAGATATCAGATCAATTAACAGTAATGTAAACTTTATGTTCATTGAGTTTAGATTAAACAACATTCATAAACAAGTTTCAAATCCAAAAATAACAATTGTATTTTGGTTTCAATTAAATATGTAACTAAAGAAGTAGTAATTAAAAAAATTAGAAAGCATTTTGTACCCAGGTTCATTCTACATAGTAGTAATAGGAACCAGACCAGTTTTAATATTTCTTATTTAAAAAAAAACCAAAACAACAAAACAAAACAAAAAAACACCTTAACATAATGCCTCCCTTAAAAAAGTAGTAAATGTTCATCTTTTTTGTGGTGACATTAATATTTTAGCATAATCTGACATATTTCATTATTACTTCTGAATGATTTACTAATATTAGTTTGTTCTGTGTGTAGGAGTTTATGAATAACCAAGTTGATGGAGAGCTAAAATATGATATAGATTAAAATTATATAATAGAAGCCCAATGCACCAATCAAATGAATGAGAATGATGTTAATAAAAAAGATATTTTTAAATACCCCTACCTACTCAGAAAAAAATAATTCAAGGAAGTATTTCGTAAGCTTTACTTATGATGGAAAGGTCACAGTTACCTAAATGTTGTTTTTCAGTGGTTTTTTTCAGGTGCTGTGAATGCTTTGACATGGCCTCCAGCTGTCTCTCTAGAGAGGAACAGAGATACTACAGGCTGTGTCCTGTCTTCAAGCCCTGTGTTGGCTATCTCGAGGGTGTCTCAAAAGTCAGCAATATTTTACCTTTGGGTAACTGGAGTGGGGCCTTTTTGTCTAATAGGCTGAGCTGAACAGGTGCCTAATTTTGTTAAATGTATTGTCTAGATCTCTGCAGACTGTAATGCAGACTGGTACTGCCCCGGCACTGTACATAAATTTAGATGGCTTATGTTTGAGCCAAATTCTGCCATGAATCTTATGTCATGAGCTGCATGTGTGTAGGAGGCAGGACTATAAAAAGTAGATGTTAAAACCATCAAGGATACACAAGGGTACACGTCTGGCTGAGACAGAAGCTATTGGAGACCTCTTCTCTTCTAGAGCAGTAACAGGAGGCCAGGCAGGTACATTGGGGTGTCAGTGCATGGCACTGGAGTGCCATGTTCAGGAATCTGAATTTTCTCTGAAGACTACACAGTGTTCATCTCAAAGACAATCTTGTTGATTTTGTTTGTACTTCATACTTAACTCAATAATACTCAGGTAATGAGTAGTTCACTGATTCCCTTAGACACTGTTGTCATACAAGCACATATTAAATGTCTGGTTTTCAGTTTAAGAATGAGGTAAATTTTCTTAATCTCATGAAGCTTTATGAGCAATACCCAAGCACTTATAAATTTTGTTGTTGTTTTTAAATGCAGGAAACAATATATATATGTACATCATGTGTCTTCTAGAAAACCCTTACCAATAGAAACTTTTTGTGTCACATCTGCAGACCAAGAGGTATCATCTGTATTCACTATCATCCTGGGAAAAAAACCAATCCCAAAACTTGTAGTCCTTAAATGTCATATACTATAATACCTAACACAATATATCAACAAATAAGACCATTCTGCAAAGGACAAACTGTGTAATTTGTTTGATTTGAATCTAACAAGTGATGGAAACTTGGATCATCTACTTGAGTTATATTGTTTAGAAGACTATTAAGCTGAAAGTGAAATCACTGTTTGTTTTATATACCTTTTGGGTTGACAAGGGAAAAATGCTTTTGGCAAGAGAAAAAAAAAATGTCAGTGCTTGCTAGTGCTGGGCACAACTTTTCCTTTCAAAAGTATTTCAGGCATACAAATTTAGTTTTCCTGGATCCCTGTATAAACAAAGAAAAGGTGCAAAAAAGGGACAACAACTGAGGAACAGCAGTTTAGGGACCACCTCCCTAAACACCTCCCTATAGGGAGTGCTGAAAGCACTTGCTGGCATAATTGTATAGTCTCTAACTATAGTCTATGCAAAATCATTGAGACTGAGGGAAGTCCTTTGAGGACTGTGAAATGGACAAGGGAAGACTAGGCTTTATTAGCGCTTTAGACACACACCCATGCCTTGTTCAGGTTTAGAAGCTGAAGAAGTGGCTGGATTGATAGATACATTAGTTAGATGTGTTTAAAATTGTCTAAAGAGCTGGACTCAAAATATATTAATTCATCACTTGACATCTCTTTGGAAGCTGCTAACAAGAGAAGCATCCCCATGGTCTTCACTGGGGATGATGTTGTTCAATAGCTTCATAAATGTCCGGGATGATGGCATAGAATATGCCTCACAGGGTGCCTGGCACAACTTGAATTCAGAGGTTCCTTGAGATACCCGAGGAGTGGAATATAAAGTTCAAGAGGGAGAAGTATGACATTTTTCACCTGTGGAAGAATAGCTGCATGTATTAGGAAGTGATTTGGTGGGCAACATCCTGATGAAAAGCACGTGGAGGTTACAGTGAAGCTCACTAGGAGCCAGCAGTATACTTTCACCACAAATAAGTGAAGCTACTTATTAGGAAGATCATGGCAGGTGAGGCAGCAGAAGTTATTGAATGCCACAGTGTTGGTGAAGTCATATTTGGAAATCTATGTCTACTTTTTGGTCATCCCACTTCAGGGGTGACTTGGAGAAAAAGGGAAGAATCCAGGAAAATGAGGTTGATATGGGAGATGCAGGCTGCTGTAGTGGGATGTACCAGGCTGGGGGTGCTGCTTATGTCTAGTTAGGTGAAGATGAGGCTGAGATCTATTAGCTGTCAGTAGCTACTCTGAGGGTACTTACTTTTTGGTAGTGGCAGAGGAGACAGCATCCAGTGAATCTAGTCAACCTAGGACACTTAAATTCAGTAGTCTGAACCTGCCACTGAATCTCTTAATTGGAAAATTATCAGTTAGTATTTGTTGTCATGCTGTAACTGTTCCAGTTTCCTTCACACTTGTCTAAGATTGCTCTCATGAGAGGAATTATGATGAAGTCAGCAAAGTTTAAACTGAAAATATGATATGTATTTTATCAGTGCCAGTAATTTTACAAAGAGAGTAAGTAAACATAGGTACATTTTCCCAAAGGATGCAAACTTAATTTGAAATCTTTATGATTTAATACCTGTCTACAATGAAATGCCCTAGTTTAATTAGGAGCAGAAGGTCCAATTCAGAGATTGTATAACTGAAGTCTATGGTTTATTCTACAGTCATATTAAAAGATCATCTTAATTCCAGCTGGCCCTAAAATTGATTCCCCTTTGCAAATAGAGTCCGTTTTCAATACTGCCATTGTGCAGACTAATCCTAAAACACAGGCATAAGGCTCTGAACATATGCAAACATGCAGCACTTGTCAGCACATGTGGAAAGTCAGCATTTTTAGGCTATTGAGTTTAAAAATTTTTTGACAATGTTCCAATCTGAGGTTCCATCTACAGCGTAAAAGTTTCATAGTCTTCTGAGAAAGCAAATAGTTTATTGGGAAATGCACAGTGTAACAGAAATCATTGAAGACTTTGGAATAAAATCTTATTATAAGAAAGAGAAAGTATTAAGTAAAGCAAAACAAGCAAACCAAAATCACTACAAAAAAGTCAATATAAATGATAGACAATTCAAAAACACCTACTTCCCCTCTGGCTAGTCTTCCAATGCTTTGAAGAATCAAAAAGAATAGCTATAAGAGGTTTATTTTCTTTAGCCTGGAAAAAGGAAGTGGGAGCAAAATACTGTCAGAGAAGATATAATAAATATCTGGTGAATAAACAGTGTCAAATCTCCAAAGACTTTGGAAAAAACACATTGATTGGTTCCTTTAACACTGTTCAGTGTAAACAGTCTGGCTGTGCAAAAATGTCATGCTGTCTGGCGGGGTCATGAACAAAACAAATTTCCAGCAAAAAATCCTTATGTCCTTCCCCAAAGGGTTCTTTGAATCTAACTAAAATGACACATGGGTGCACGACCATTTCTTGGAGCTTTCATAACATGCGGCCGCTGGTGCAAATGAGGACATTTAAGTGAAAGGATGTTCTGAGAACACAAGTACATTAGTCAGCTCTGAGCAAACACCACCCCTGCAAACAAGAAGTTGTCAGAATGACTAATTATGGCATAAATAGTCAAGATTACTGATAATATACAGAAATCATACCAGGAGTGTATAATTATACTATGTACTTATATGCACACCCAAACATATTTCTATGTAAGTATAGAATCTATCTGCAGCAAAAATACTGTTGTGCAAATCTTTGTTGTATGAACACTATGAAACTGTAATGGAGAAATAAGTGTTACTGTTTTGAGCAGTTAATTGCAAAATATTAGTATTTAAGTGAGGTAATTTGGTGTTTGGTTTGTAGTTTGTCTTTTGGTTGTTTGTGTGGGGGTTTTTTTTGGTTTGGTTTTTTTTTTGTTTGTTTGGGTTTTTTTGTTTTGATTTTTGTGGTTGTGGTGGTTTTGGTTTTTTTGATTTTTTGTTTTGTTTTGGTTTGGTTTGGTTGTTTGTTTTTTGTTTTTTAAATACAATCTAAAAGAGAAAGCCTGAAATCATAGAGCAGTTAGTTATTTCAGATGATGAAGTTCATTCTGAAGTTCTACTTAAATATGTGAAAAAATCCCAAAATGCTTCTAAAACTTTTTCCAGAAAATGCAGATCACTGATGTGTTCTGTCAGTGCAAACACCAGCCAAACATGACCCTTCTGGGTTACATACCCTGTGTTCTGAGCAACCGATTCAAGAGTCACATAAGGATGCTGTGCAACTTTTCAATGTGTTCAATATTTCACAGTAATTTTAGACAACATAGGAGAAAATTGGAAATTACTATTAAATTACACAATTCTTTCCCACCCCAGGAAAGCATTGCTTTTTTTGGTTCTTTGTTTGGAATTTTTTGTTTTGTTTTCTTTGTTATTAGGAGGAACCCAAGGCATTACAGAAAAGGTGTAGAATGATTGGCAAAAAGCTTTCATACTGATACTTCCTATAAGGCCTTGCCCCAGACTCCAAGAACTGTGATTCTTCCAAACTTCTTGTGTTCGAATGAAGAAATATGTTTAATGAAGGTATGAGTTTTCACCCTCAGAGAATTTATTGGTAGGAAATTAAACTGTATACTCAGATATTTGTTGTAATTTGTGAAGCCAGTTTGCTAGAGGACAGATTATAGATGAGGTAGATAATCACAGATCCATAGTTCTGGATTTTATTTGTGTGACTTTAGTTGTTAGTAATTTAAATTCATAAAAAATTTATCTCTATTAGCAAATATGGCATATACTAGCCATTACTGTCTATGTGGTAAGAGCTTGAGAAACCTGTTGCCTCCTCCTTCCTTCTCAATAACCAGACTGTAAACCCTTTAGAATAAAAAACTTCTTCTGAACTTGCATAAAATCCTGATACAATGATGTGTTTTAAAGACTGACTGTACTGAATAATCCATTTAATTTAAGTAGTTTAAATTAGCTATATTTTTTTATAATGCACTGACTAGAACAGATGATCTAAATTTGCATCCACTCGTCACTTTTGCTCTATAAAGTTCTGGAAGCATTTCAAATTCTAGAAAACAGATATATGGAGCTTCTTTGTATTGCCTCATCACCTTAATTTTTTGCATAGCCTCCCCTTTATTACATATCATGTTAACTATTAACCATAGTGAGCATGAGACCTATTGAAAGGTGAGTAAGGGAAAGTAGTGGGTAGAGTGTGCAAAAGTTGGCATCTAAAGGCATAAAGGTTATGAAACATGGCTTTTTTTACTAACTTATTGACTATTTAAATGAGTATTTGCAGGGGCTCCTTTTATTACTAACATGAGTTCCTTATGAGAATGCACAACATGATTTAATTTTTCTTCTTTCCATTGCATTTGTAAATTATATGAAAAGGCATGACAATGGTTAATCTGCCACTGTGTTGAGACTAAGGTGTGTCCTGATTAATATTGTCTCCTTCTCCTGCCTCAACTGCTCATTCATCTACTCTCAATTGCCTTTGGGGAAGAAGACAGCTTTTTGTTCTGGGTTTGCACGATTTCTATCAGAATGCAGGCCTGTTACTCAGTCATGGCTCTTAGTTACAGCAATAATGCAAATTATCACCACAGATAGAAGAAGGTTTACCTCTTTGTCGGTGAATCATCACTAGATGCAGAAGAATTAATCTATCTTGACATAGTTCATTGTGTAAATGAAGTTGAGAGAATCAGCATAAGAATTATGGTAGTTGTCCTTAATCAGTGTAACTAAGTCTGTAAGCGGATCCAGGGTGCATCTACATTAATATTGTTATTTGGGTCAGGAATGGGATTCTAAAGTGAATGTAATTATTATCATGCATATGCTGGCATCAGAGTGATCTCAGAGGACAGGAGCAAGATTTTCTTCCAGGTGAAATTAAACAAGGAAAGGCACTTCAGGGGTGCCCTGGTGCACTTCAGCTTCTAATGGACATTTAGTTTATGGGACCAGAGTAACTAGTCTGATGTAAAACCTCCAAAATACATGCACTGTAGATGCTGAGTCCTTGCAGTTATTTCACTCTGAAGACTTACTGACATTATACAACAGTATTTTTTAATATACACATAGTTCCAGGTAAAAAAGTCTTTAGAAAGATCAGTGTCATCTGTGGACATGAAACCTAGAGAAAGTTCAGATTTTGCTACTGAGTAATTTAAAAGAGAAATAGGAATTGAATATACAGTACTTTTACAACCTACTCTAGGTAAACCTGCTTTAGCAGGGGTGTTGGATGCAGAGATCCCTTCCAGGGGATCAAGGAACGTTTGGAAACTTGTAGTCACATTGTTTAGTTTTAAGTAGTCCTGTAAAGAGTGGGAAGTTGGACTAGATAATCCTTATAGGTCCCTTTCAACTTGAGGTATTCTATGATTCTGATTTTCACCTAAATATTAATTCTCTTTGTCCTTATTCCTAATCTTACAGTGTCGTATAAATGACATATCTTCAGAAAACTGTTTTGTTGTGGTTGGTTGGTTGGTTGTTGTTTTTGTTTGGTTTTTTTTTGGTTGGTTGTTGTTGGTTTTGTTTGGGGGGGTATTCATTTTTGTTTGTTTGTTTGTTTTTAACTAATTCAGTTGGTTTTGCAAAATGTGTGCAGCTTTACAATCAACTGCTTGCAAAGGATGGGTAGTTTAATGACAAAACTTAAGGATTTCTAGCTTCAAGCAACTTACAGTTTTCATTCATTTTTATTTCAGTGAACTGAGATGCCCTCTATTATTTAGGTGAATTCTTGTCAGATTTCAGCTTCCTTCCATCTATGCATTTATGTCAGGGTTTGCAGTTGTTTTTTTCACAGTATGATATCCTTAGTTCACATATAGAACAAGTAGAAAAACAGAGGCAATACTTTAGCTTTCTGTATCTCCATTCTAATTTGTAAGTACTGACTTCAGAAGGATGAACATATTGTAAGTGTTGTATAAAATTTTGGTTCTTGGCATAATTGCTAATTTTGTAAGTATATGCATTTATACGTCTCTATATAAGTCTCTCTAGGTATCAGTATGGATATACATAGAAGTAAGAAGCCCTAGTCTCTTTCTGCTTTAAAATTGACCATCTGGAAGATCTTGTCCAGAGCAGATGCTGTGTTTCTTTTAAATTAACATTTTAATTACTATGTGATCAAAAGACTGTCCTGAAACAAGAAATGTGAGTTATTTCTGGCAACATATTAATTATAATGTTGCTATACAGTGATGTTACCTTTTTATATACAACCATCCACTAGTCTATTGATTTTTATACATAGTCCATTAAGAAGGTTTTGTTGAACTTCTTATTGTCCTTTCAAGGGCCTCATTCAAGGTGAATTTGTTGTCCTTATCTTTTATCTCATTGATTGCTCTCTGCAAAGCACTTCAAGAGAAAAAATCAAGAAGTTATAAAGAACTGCCCACAGCACTTATTTGGACCACATGAATGCAGTATCTTCTGTTCAATAAATATTTTCTTTCTATTTTAAAAAGAGACAAGAATGAATAGTTCCTCATCTGAATAGGAATTTTTTGTGCTTACTGGAATGAGCATTTGACTAAAGTTCTGTAGTTTTCTATGTTCCAAAATCCCCTTCCTGAAACAGGAATAATTCTAGATTTAGGATTCACTGCAGTGCACTATTTGTCTATATACATGCATGACCTTCTGAGCACACTCAGCTCAGTTACTGTCACCTTGCATTCAGATGGTCTCAGTGACAACTCTTTCCCAAGAAGGTTGGTTATTAGGCCACGCAAGTTAGAAATCTTACAGAAATCTGACCTGAATGACATTTCAGCTTGGGTCATGGGCAGATTCAGTACAGGACTGACAAGCAAGGGTGATCAGAAAATAATTATCAGACCCTCTTAACATAATCTTTTGGATTTTGAACCCATGAGATGTCAATATTTACATTTTATCCACACTCAGGATAACTAAAGAATTATGTCTATGCAACAGTTTTTGTTTGTGTGGTTTTGTTGTTATTGGTTTTTTGTTTGGGTTTTTTTTCAGGTAAATTTGACCAAAGAACTGTGATCTGGAAAGAAAATACCTACTACCCTAAAATTTGATTAAACTGTGACTGTTTAAAATAATAGTACAGACATGAGGAAACCTTTCTGTAGGGTAGTTATAAAATCACAAAGAAGTTCCAAATGCCCCCAGCATCTATGGCAAGTATGGTAAGAACAGTAGAGGGAAGGCCAGAGTGATCAAGAAATGCTTAAAAGGATACATTAGCTCTTTCCAATATGTGTGCAGCCCCTACTACAAAAGCTCTGAGAGAGCTCCAGCATGACATGGATGGACACAGATTGTCTGATTTCAAATATGCCTATCATCAAAGAACTCAGAGATAAATCAGTGAAACCACATTTAGAATATCATGTCCAGTTCTGATCTCCCAGTTCAAGAGGGACAGGGAAATACTAGAGAAACTCCAACAGAGAGCTACAAAGATGATGAAGGGACTGGAACATCTCTTTATGAGGAAAGGCTGAGAGGCCTGGGGCTGTTTAGCCCAGAAAAGAGAAGACCGAGAGCGGATCTTATTAATGTTTACAAATATCCCAGAGTATGTGTCAAGTAGAAGGGGCCAGTCTCTTTTCAGTTGGGGCCAGTCTCTTTTCAGTTGTGCCCAGTAATAGGACAAGAGGTAATGGTCACAAGGTGAAACAAAGGAAGTTCCACCTCAACCTGAGATAAAACTTCTTCACTGTGAGAGGGACAGAGCACTGGAACAGGCTGCCCAGAGATGTTGTGGTGTTGTGGAGTCTCCTTCTCTGGAAACTTTCAAGACCCTCCTGAATCTGTTCCTGTGTGGCCTGTCCTGGGTGTTCCTGTGCTTGCAGGGGTTTGGACTCAATGATCTCTGGAGGTCCCTTCCACCCCCTATCATTCTATGATTCTATGAATCTATGAATGCAAGGCAAGTCTTTTAATAGAGATGTTTGTCAAGAAATGTCCTGGAAGTAAGAGAGGAGTGGATGATGGTTCTGTCTTCTTGGTGTGATCTGGGAATCGGAGAGCAAATCAATCTAACTGTTCCATGTTGCTAATTCTGTAATGTCTTTCCTTATTTGCTTTAAAATTCCAGATGCACTATTGTCATGGTCTGAGTCCACCCAGCTGGTAGCAAAGCACTACACAGCACTTGTTGTCTTCTACCTGCTCTGTAAAGGATGGGGAGGAGAAAATAAAAGTTCTGAGGGTGGAGGCAAAGGACAGAGAGGGCTCACTCATCAATTATTGCCACAGGCAAAAGACAGACTCAACTTGGGGAAGCAAAATCAATTTAATTTAAACAATAAAACCACCACCAATTCAGCAATTGAATCAGAGTAGGACAGTGATAAATACAACAAGATCTTAAATAAATACACCCTCCTCCCACCCTTTCAATCCTCCCAAGCTTAGCTCTGCTATCTCAGCAGCGCAGGGGGGCAGGGAGTGGGGTTTGCAATCTGTCCCAGTCAGGTCCATGTTGTTCCCACAACTCCTTTCTTCTCAGGGGAAAAACTCCTCACAGTCCTTCCCTGTGGCAATGGGGCATTCCTCCCACAGGAGACAGTCCCCCATGGGCTTCTTCTAGAGCATGGGTCCCTGCTGTGACCTGTAGTCCTCCTAGCAATGGACTGTACTAGCCTGGGTTTCCCCCAGAGTCACAGACATCTTAGAAATTAGTTCCTTGTTCCAGTGTTGGGTCCTCCATGAGCTGATGACAGGACTTTTCTCCACTGTTGATCTCTAAGGGCTGCAGGGGCTCAGCCTGCCATCTCACCATGGGATGAAGGGGAATGGCTGCTCCAGTGTGCCTCCCACCCTCCTTCTTCACTGACCTGGGTGTCTGCATGGTTGTTTCTATCTTGTCCTACTCCTGTCCAAACAAAAAAGCTCCCAAAATGAAAGAAGTTGCCTAACAGGTTTTTCCCCTCTTAAATTAGTTATTGCAGAGGCCTGATTGTCTTGGCCTTGGCCAGAGGCAGGTCTTACTTCCAGCCAGGGGAGCTTCTCAAAGTGTCTTACAGGAGCCCCCTCTCCACCCACCCCCCACCTGCTACCAAAACCCTCCAGACACAAACCCAACATAACTACTGACATAAAAAATTGAAAATGATATCTGATAAATGGGTAAGCTGGGGTCAGGATTTTCGTCATTCTTTTTATACAGATTGGGCAAATTTAAAAGGATTTATTCTGTCAAAAGTCTTCTGATGCAGCATTTCTGCATAAAGGAACCTTTCTGAGTAAATAAAACTTGCATAAATGAAAGGTTTCATAAATGGTCTTCCTGTCGCATGTAGATTTCCCAACCCTCTGGGGTCACAGATTTCTATTTGCCTAGAGAAAGGCACTGGCTCTACTGCTTTCCAGCAGTATACAGGCAACCTTCCCAGAATGGCTGCTCTTCTCATCATCTGTGAAATGAAGAAATACTCTAATTCTCTGAGAAGTTTAAAATTAAATCTTTCTATGCTAAATCAAGGAGGGATCCCAAAACCTCCTAGCCATTTCACTGGCTTCTGATAGTGTATTTTCAAGGTCTCTGGATACAACCCAATCTTTCCATCCTCAGATCCTACATAGTTCTTGTGTCCCTGTTAGACTGAGGCAGGGATGAAGTCCAGGTGGAAGACCTCCAAGCTGTTATGCTGTTCATGCAGGATGTTGCAGAAAGGATTTGTGGCTAAATGTCACTTCCGTTTAAAAGTACCAAGGGGTTAAAGCTGGTATTATAAATGTAATTTTCAAGGGAAGCATGCCAGATAAATGCTAATCTGCTCCTTAAGCACTCTCCAGTGATTTTCATAAGCACTCTTCAAAGAGTAAAACTAAGAATATCATAGTACAATATAGGAATTTCAGTGCAGACACTCTTCAGCCAGTGTGGTTGTAAACCTCCTGGCCTGAAGCTATACAAAGCCAGGGAGTCCCTGCCACCATCTATGGATAAACAGAGGGAAGGGCAGATACTAAGAATTTTCTTTCTACTTAGAAATCTTTCAGGCAACATTTTTAGAAACTGGCAATTTTTACACAGGCTTGGAAATAGTAAGGTGGTGAATCTGAAGTGAGGCACAGAGAGAGATACTTACCTATCTGGAAAGGTCTGTTTATTCCCTTTCAGTCAGGATTTCATAGAAATATGCTATAGAAAGATTTTGTCTTGAAAGTGATTTTTTGTGTGACTCTTTGCTGAAGCTACAGATGACATTGGATGTCAGGGGTCTCAGATGATGTATCCTTCATAGCAGAGCCCCATGAGAGAAAAATTGTGTAGCTGGTTTATGGATGTAGTAAAAATTGGAGTTTTCAGAACACAACAAATAGTGTTTCTCACAAGGGAAGACACATTAGCATTCAAATCTACCATAGGATTATGGCTCTCTATTGGTTACTAACAATTTAATGTTCAATTAAATACTTGCTTGAGGCCTCTGTCCTGCTTTACCTAGTGCGGTATCTGTGGCCGGCACATCAAAACAGGTTACGTAATTTGCTCAGCTGTACCTGGAAATAAAAAGAAGCTTTGAGGGGTTCCTCAGCATGCCACAGCTCTCTCAACAGCCTGTACACACTCCTACTACTCCCAATTTCTGAAGTGCTTTTGCTGTTATATATATATTTAAAAAAAAAAAAAAAAAGTGACAAGTCATGCTGAGGGGTTTGTGGATTGCACCACTGCTGTGGTCCTTTAATAATCAAAGGCAAAATATTTTCCTTTGTTGCAGAGGCCAGAACAGCTCTGCTAGTCATACATTCATCTCCTACATGTCACCTCAATGTCCCTCAGGAGTCCCGCACTACATTTACAATAATTCAGCACATCAAGCAGTTGGGTGTGCCACGAGACTCCTGAAGAGGAACAGAAAATACAGTGCTTCTCCAGATCCAGGCACTACCACTTTGGGGTCTGCTCTTGGCAAAGTCTTGCTAGATTTGGCTTAAACCTTTTGCCACAGAGACATATTGTCTATAACATGAAAGGATAACATTGAATGTTATTCCCTCACCCATCACAAAATAGGTGGTGTAGATGTCAAAGTCACAGCTTTGATGGAAGGAAAGTGTTGCCCTGTCAAGAGTGCCTGGAATTCTAGGCAGAGATTTGTGTTGGAAAGGTCTGTGAATTTTTCACAGATTCCGTAGCCATTTGAACTAAGTAATTGCCACAGCTGAGATTACCTGCTTTCTGCAATAACAAGAGCAAGAAATCATGGTTGAAGACAAACCCATAAGTGATAAGGATTGCTGAACTGCCTGACCATTCTTGTAACCTCCATTAATCTAAATCTGTTTTGAAGAAGATTGGATTTAATAGTCTGTTGTGATGTTACTCTCATTATACTATCAGATGACTGGTTCTCTCCCAGCTATGCCTAGATAAGTCTTGACCCTGTCTGATCCCAAACCAAAGTACTGATTTTGCATAAAAGAAATGCAATAATCCATCAAAATGCCAATATCCATCTTAGAAAAGAGAACTCCATTAGTCAACTACAGGATACTGTTCACCATGCCCATCACGCATCATCATTCTGTATCCCTATCAGTGCTAGAGAAGTAAAATCCAGAAGTACTCTAAGGTAAGGACTGTTGAAGGCCCACTTAGTTAAATGTGACATTACCTCACCTTTATAAAATTTAGGAATCTAGTTTAATAAAGCTGATAGTCAAGATTTCCTGAACGGCCAAAGAAAAAAGGTAAATTTCCCTAGAAGACAATTCAGCCCAATGCAAGCTGGAATGAGTCTTGACCTATGGTGGATGCCATCTCCATTGGGCAAGACTCCCAACTTTTAGATGAGTAAAGATTTTCTCAGTGCAACTGAATAAATTACGATCAACTGAGGTACACAATTCCTGCTTCTTTTTTTCTTAGCCATAGTGTCTTATTGATAACATGCACATAAATGTCTTTTTAAATACTGTTTGCCTTATTTATCTGAAAATGTACCAATATTTTCTTAAATTAGTTTACCTTTTTTCAATAGCTGTTCATTCCTGTGACTAATTTTTCTTTTTAAAAATTTCATTTCATGGTATTTGTAATAATTGTAAGAATATTCAAAGTTTCAGAAAAATGTTCCTGTGCTGAAGTGAAATGAAAGGTAAAATTCTTAGAAATGTTCAGCAGAGAAAACAGGAGAATTTGGATTGGTCAGTTAAAAAATTTAATTGTGTTTTGACCAATCTAATTTTTATTGTTTTCTTTTATTACTTCTTTGTAATATATTAAATTAAAAATTAATTTGGGAGTAAACCACATATTTTTGATTTTGAAAGTATAAATGCAGGTTGTTTGGAGAGTTTAAAGTTTTTAAAACATTTGGCTTTCAACAGTTATCAGAATGTTGTTCTGGCTCTTCCTAGGAAACAGCTCTTTTTCTTTTTCTTTTCTTTTTTTTTTCTTTTTCTTTTTTTTTTTTTTTTTTTGAACAGCTTTGTTTGGGTTATTCTCTTT
>JANIJG010026125.1:0-19953 GCA_024611175.1 Megaceryle torquata
CTTGGGAACTGAAACCTAGGAATGCTTTTCAGCTATTTCACTTTGTAGCCCTCCCCCCCCTTTTATATTTTTTCCCAATTAGAGAGACAGAGTCCCACATAGATAATGAAACAACTTGTTAGCACCTGTAAATTAGCTTAGTCGCCATTCACAGACCTTTTAAAAGTAGTTGGTGGGCCAAAATAAAGAATAACGAATTAAAAAAAAAGTTTCAAGCAAAGACATGTAACCATGAAAAGAAGAAATCTATAACTAGAAAGTGAATACATGAAATATAAAGACTGGAATTAAAATGATTGGAAAAAAATCCAAGGAAATCTTAAAACTAGTAGTATAGCAATACAAGTTGGTTTGTATCTGTCCTTGAATAAGGATTAGCAAAGATATGAAATAGAGGAATGTTCGCTTCCAGATGCGCACTGCAATCATTCTAAGAGAGTTTTCTAAAGTGGCTAGACAGGTAACGAATGACAAAGACACTTTTCATGAACAGGGTTGGGCTTGCAGATCATTTACACCAGTTTGCAATGCTTGTAAAATTATAAAGCAATTTCTTAGCAAACTCAAGCAATTTACCATCTTTGCCACAAGGAAAGTTAAAGTGAGAGATATTACTGTGAGTGATTATTTCTTCATTCTGGACCAGTGATCACATTCAGCTTTTATTTTCTTTGATCAGAGTATGTCAAAGAGCAGGCATTGGATTCCTTTTGTCCTCAAATGATTCTGATAGCAATATTTTTCACTTGACATAGTCTCTGTTGTGTTAAAATACAATTCAAACTGTTCTTCTGATTTCTTAGGTCTTGCCCTAAGCTTTAGCCCTCACTAGTCTCTGTGTCAATCCACATAGCTCTTTATTAGAACTAGAAGGAAAAAAACTTTCATGGTACAAGGACTGTAAAGGGACAATATACTGTTTCAGCCTTCAGATTTATAATTGTGGAAGAAATATTCTGGACATCTCCTTTCCAATGTAAGCTTTTTGCCCAATAAAAAGCAAGCTTCTGACGTATTCTAAATCTGGTAAGTCTCATCATCAGAAGGCAAAGAATAAACATTCTATTAGATTTGATTGAAAAAAATGCAGCAACCTGCTCAATTCTGGACTACTCTGTGTCAAAAAACAACAAAGGAGAGTTGATTCCTTCATACCACTAGTTCTGAGTTAGATGGTCATGAGTGCAAAATTGTGCCATCTAGCTCCAAATATATGTTGAATTATGATAAGATAGAGAGGTTATATAAAATAATGTAAGTTACTAATCATGTTGTAATTATTTCCCAAAGACTCTGTCACTGTTACCAAAAAACCCAGTACTTTACAATTTGCTAGATTTCAAACATGTTCATTGGTATGAGGAAGGGAAAAAAAAAAAAAAAAAGAAGAAAGAGAAGGAGGAAGACTGTTGGATAATGAACACGTTAAAAAATTCAGTAGAAGTCAGAGGGAGAGACCAAAAAAATATAGAGAATGAATTAGAGAGATATTTTAAGACAATTTGCAGGAAGATGGCAAATTATTTTGTAGAGCACCTATAATCCTCATTATGCATAGGGAAGATAGTCTTGACCAACACTGGTGTGTCAGAGAAGCGTGAGCTGTGTTTTTAAAAACAGTATCTTATTCCTCAACTGTTTGGCATATCTTGCTCACAAACCCAGAGTCAACCTCAGATTTGAGCTGTGACAAAATTGTTTCCATGTGAGAACAGAAAGGAATGTAGAAGTTTTGCTTTCACCTGTGATGCTGGCCATGTATATCTCCCTAAAATACCTTAGTCATTTGTGGCTCTCTGTCCTCTCCTTTCCCTTGGGCATGCAAAAATTTAGTTTTCAAAGCAGAAATGGACTAGTCCAAATAATCAGGTTTAAAATAAGAGAGGGTGGGTAAAATGAAATGGTTTTGTGATATATGCATTAAATTATCTAATGGATCCTTCTGGCTTCTGTAGCATTGACAAGTTTGTAGATTGAATGACCCTTAATGGGAGAACAAATAAAAATGTTTAGGCATTGGCCACAGATATATACATAAAAATTTTTTTAAAAATGAAACTAAGCAGTCTCCTAATATCAGGAGAGCAAGATCAAGAAGAGAAGAGTAACAAGCATTGGATGTCAATGTAACTGAAACAAGAGGAAGATGAGAGTTATAGATTCTTGCGAAAGAGTAGTTCAGGCAGTGATCAAAATGGACAATGTTATATACTGGTGATCAACAAATTTACAGGCATAAGGAACAAAGAATTAGGAGAGTTCAGAAACAGGGAAAATTCAGAGGTAAAAATAACTTGAATGAGTCAATTTATTGGCTTTATTCACTTGAATTCTCCTCCATCTTGATTTAATAAATACTATTTTCTTGAACACAATTTTCCTCCTAATTCATGGGGGTTTTGTAGACTGCTTCAATATTCAGTTCTACAACAATATTACCTCTTGTTAAGCAGCAGTTGCCACCTCCAGCTGCTCCTGGTGCTCTTTGTATTTTTTTATCCTTTTTATTTCCACAGAACAAAGTAACATGATGAGGAAAAACATAAGAAACAGAAACATGAAATGAAAGTAAACCAGGTAAGTACACAGTCTTAACTAAATAAGAGCAAGAATGAACAATATCCTACCTCAAACATTTGAAGGTTGTGCACACCTGCCAATGAAATCTTATAGTGAGAGAAACAGTATTCCAGATGAAGTTATAACCTCTTACAGTAATACTAATAAATGACATAGGAAATACATTAGTCTTATACTATCAATGTGTAAGGAAGAGCAATTATAGGATTCTCCAGTTGCAAATTTCTGAGTGTACCCTTTTATAAACACTCTAAATTTACTAGTATGGAAGCTGTTCCATCATTTTGATCATCCTGCCTTGTCTTTCACAGAACCTTTTCCAGCTGCACCACACTGTTTTTGAAATGGGAGCAGTCCACAGTTACAGACATAAAGCAGGGATGTATAGCATAACAGTATTACGTTCTTTGTTTTGTTTCCTATTTCTGTCCTAGTAAATCAAGGCACTTTTTGGTCAACATTGAACTGACATATTGATAGACCTATCATAATACTCAGTTCTCAGTCCTGTGAAGCAATGTCCTGCTCAGAGCCCATTATTTTGAATGCGATATTAGGCCTTGCATGATTTTGCATTTATGTGGATTGAATCTCATATTTTTACTGTTTATTTGTGTCTTGATAGACCCTCCTAAAATTGCTTATTAGTTCACCTTTCTCATTGATACACTGGGTAATCAGTAAAACAATAAAGCCTTCAAAACCTTTTCAACCTTTTCACCTCATTGTCAAAACTTTTTCATAAAGCTGTTTGTGAATACTTTTGAAGAGCACTGGTCCTAGCATGAATCCTTGAAAGATTCTCCTGGCAAACTGCCTCCACTGTCAAAACATCTCCAGTGGAAAAAAATGAAGTAATTTCTACCCTGCAAGTGAATTTTCAGATGGATATGGACTGAAGACAAAGCTAAAACTTGAGAGTGGAAAATTAAATTTCAGAGTCACCATATGTCTGTTACTTGAGCCAGCTCTGTCAGTAAATGCTGATTCTCACTTGTGGGAAAAGACAGAACTCTTGTATTGACTCTATCTTCAGATCAAGACATAAATGTTATGGAAACAACTCCATGACTGAAATTCACTCAAAGAACAAGCCTAGGTGCCTGTAAACCCCATGTTCTCTACAATATAATGCTTAATCAAATGTAGTGAGAACAACATGAAGTGGATTACAGAGACTACAGAAAAAAAAAAAAAGGAAAAAGTTTTTAGATATACCACATTAAACTTAAATGTCACATTATATTTTGTGAATCATGCAGATGTCACAACAGTGCTTTGTAAGAAAGTCATCCAAACATATAAAAATAGATCAGCTGCACTGTCTCTATGTATTTCCTTTCAGTAAAACAGTGTTTAGGCCAAGAAGCACACATAGGAGTTTAACTGAACTTGCACAATGTGGAAATCAAGGATTTGAAATTAGGTAGTCATTCATCTGTGTAAAATAAACACAAGTGTTTACTTCAGTGTGAAGGTGCTTTTTATAGGTGCTTTGCATAAACATCAGACTTGATGTAATCCAAAAACTAAAAATTAAATATAATTCTCTGGTTTCATTTTACTAAGTTTTTCATATAGACTCAGTGGCATGGAAACGTGGCTAATACATGATTTTGATGTGTCTTTGCCTGTCAAAACAACAGAACAGCTCCATGCACAGAGTAGGTGAGACTGTTGAGATCTTGAGTAAAACCAAGATATACTGAGTCATCTATGAGATAAATGATATATAACACGTAGCAGAAATCTGTTTCTATTTGGAAACATGATGAAAAATCAACATGAATATCACTTTTCTAATAATGGAAAATTGCCATGTTGATTTTCAAGACATTATCTCTGTAATCAGATAAAAAGTTTTCAAAACCAAATTGTTCCCATTTGCAGTCTCTTGATCATAGCCTGTTTAGAATATACTAACAATGCATTCTGTTAAGATTACATGTTTGTACCATCTGCATTGGAAATGAAGGGAAAAAAAGGGTTTTAGAACACCACCCTTTGTAAGACTTGAGAGAGTATTCCTCCAAGAACTCAGATTCACTACAAGCACAGGGAAGCATTCTTCAGAAATCAGTTTACATACTCATTTGTATTTGAGGCACAGACTTTACTCACCACTGAGATAAGAAGTTTCTACTTCATAAAGGGGAAGTATGCTCTCCAACTTAAAATGACTCAAAGTATACAAAGAGCATTGCTTCAAATATGTTGAACTTGAAAATAAAATCTCCTAAATTGTTTTTGTTCCTGATTTTTTTCTAAACAATGCCACACAGCAGTAGATTCTGATACTACTTTGACTAAACTGAATAATATTCTTTCAGTGCCTTACATAAATTTTTTGGTTTTATGTGGAAAATGATAAAAGAGACAGTAAGAACAATTCTTTGAAAGATTAAGTTATTTTTACAAATCATAATTGACATCTCAGGGAATGTATTATTAATTATTTGTAAAACAGACAAACAAAAATAACCCCCAAACCCTTATTTTATAGTTGTTTCAGGAATTAACCTTTTAATAGATATGATTAAATTTAATCCCTATGTAAGCATAACCTTTTCTATCCATTCTATTCATTCTAATTTTTCTAGGGGAATGATACAGACAAAAGGGATCACTGGGTACATGAATAAAAGTATAAATGTGCCTTATGCCTATATAGTATATAAAAGTATATTCATTTAAATATATTACTCAATTTGCATTTAAAAATAAGATTTGTCATTCTTTGAAAAGGTATTAGTTGTGTAATAGATATATATATATAGGCATATCAATTGTCATTAAAAGTGACCATATAATGAAAATTAGAACGGGTAAATACAAAAAAGCAAATCTTCAAGATACACATCTATAAAGATTTCTTTAAGTCTATTTTTTTTTTTCCTTTGAAAAAAGCAACAGTGGCATGACAAAAAAAAAGTTTATGATTCTAAATTCTGCATGCTTATTCCATTCTCAGCATGTCGAAACTTCACTAGGAAAAGACTGACAATATGTGTAAATGTGCTTTAGAAAGGTAATGAGTTTTTTAAAAAATGATGAAAGATGTGATGGAATACAGAACCCCTTCTAACAGTTGCAAAAAGGCTTGTTATCATTGTAATAGCTCATTTTTATGTCTGGATGAGAAAAATGTTTTGTAATAGAGAGTAAGAACAAGGGAAATTCTGTGAAAAATTGTCACAAAGAAAAGTAAATGTTATTAAAGAATGCACTTCATGCATTCTTATTTCTATTTCCCAGTAATAGAAAAAGAGAGTATTTCTAGGACAATAGAGTATAACAGTTAACCCTTCTATATAGGAAACAAAGACCTGATTGTCAGTAGATATAAAATGTGAGAACTGTGGGTGACTGATAGTTTCCAGAGTTGTTTCTATTTGACCCAATGAATACATTGTGCTAGAATTAAGAAAAGAAAGGAAAGAGAAAAAAAAAGAAATGAAAGAAATAAGAAAAAAAAAAAAGAGAGGAAAAAAAGGAAAAGAGAGAAGGGGGGAAGGAAGGAAGGAAAGGGGGGGGAGGAAGAAAGACAAGAAAACAAAAAAAGTATCTAAATAAGTGTAGAAAAGTTGTGCTCTCTGACCATCCTAACAACCTAAACCAAAACATTTTTTAAAAGACAATAGGTTTTTAAGCACCATGTTTCTGGTCTATTTGGAGTTTTGAGAGCTAAGTATGAAGCAAAGTGATGAAAGTTTTAATTTGTCAGCAATTTATCAACAGGAAAAATAAAAGTCCCGAATGAAGCATGTGTTCTTAACAATGTATTTGTTTAATATTTTAGAGTAGCAATAGCTAGATACTGTAATTTCTTATCTTTACTTTTTTATTATTCCTTTATATCTGCTGAATTTATCCTAACTGTAGAAGTTTCCACACATCCAGGTTTGAAGACTTCTTCTGTATGCCTCGTTCCTCTAGAGAGCTTATGTAAACCTTTCTTTATTCTATTTCTTCTATCATAGCCATCATGAAACTGTGTATATATGCATGCCAGAAATGAAAATACATATGCTTTGGATTCTACTCCAAAGCTTAGTATTTTTCACACACCAAATTTCAAACAGTGGTATGGAAGCCAATGTAGAGCTTCTTCAGTCAAACCTGTCTGTAAAAGACAGGAAAACAATTCTGTAACTGAAACCATTTGCAAAAAGGCAAGGTATTGTCAGTTTGCTAAACTAACTCTTTTTGTGTAACCTGAATGCTTCAACAGAAGGCTGTAGGAAAATCTGAAACCAATCTCAAGTGTAAAAACAAGTCATCATCTATTTTGTTTTTTCTCTCCTCCACAGAACTTTGACTATGGAAAAAATGTACTGCAAACATCACTGTTCACTGAAACAACTGTTTAATTTCCTTTATATTTATATGGGAGCAAAACCAACCCTTTAACTCCCTGTCCTCTCTATAGCATCACTCCACAGATCCAACTGCAAAAAAATTCATGCCCATTGAGTTGGTAGATACCATTTCCGTAAGAAGTTAATATCTTCTAGTTTATTCTGATAAAATTCTAAATATTCAGTGGTGATATTCAGATCATTCCTCACTCCTAAAAGGATAACACTTTCCCACATGGTCAGAAACAAGCTTCAGAACCTCTGGTAATCAAACCTTCATTTATCATGCTCCATAGAAAACAAAGTCATAGAAGAAAGTCATAGAGAAGTTGGTAAGCTAAAGGTATAAAACTCCTTTCAGACTAGTACTTGCATAGGTTACAGACAGAAAATTAGCCAGGCCATTCTAGATCGTAAAGGTTCTCCCATATCATCTTAAATCACCTTTTCAAACAAAACTTCATCAAGAAACTAATACCTTTGTCAGTTTAAACTGGTATGACATGACTGCTTATCAAATGTTCATTAAAACCATTGTCTTTATAGATTCTCTCTGCTGCCTCTAATTTATCAATGACTGACTTTTTCTTTCCAACCAAGAACAAACTGTTTAAATATTAAACTTAAATGTTACTCACATATTAAGAAGCTTTAGAGACAAATACAAGTTGCACTGGTTGTTGGTGTTGCTGATTCTGCTGCTGCTAAGGGCAAGAACTGCTGACCCATCCTACAAGAAAAGAAAAAAATCATGTCTGCCAATTTAGAGAACCTGCAGCAGCTGAAAATGGTTAACTGTGAAGACAGCAAGTAGAGTTTTCTATTATAAACTATTTCCTTCTCATAATTGATCAGCATTAGTAAAGAAGTAAATACATATAAGCATGAAGTCTGGCCCTTCTTTAAAGCAATGAGAAAACACCCACAAATTCAACAAAGCCTACACTTCACCCAGGACATGATTATACAGTGATGACCAAGAAAGTGAAGTAGTCTTAAGTCATACAAGGTAATATACACTGCACCTTAAATGCCACTCAAGACCTATGTTTTAATCTATCCAATCATTTTAGCTATGCAAAATGAAATCAACAGCAAATTTTTTAGAACAAAAGGAAAATGTTTTTACTTCTACCTTACTTCCACCAAAAGGTTTCCCACACGCTAACTTTCTAGCTTTTTATTTTATTTCCTTACCCCTATCCATTTTCCAAAATATTTTTTTCTGCTCCTCATTATATGTCACAACTTTCAGATTGAGGTTTGCAAAAACTGCCTTAATTCCCCACATGTGAGATCTTTACACAGATATGACTCAAAGCTGACTGACCTCAGCTTTGCTTACACCATCAACTCTAGAAGATCAAGCAGAGGAGGAAGCCCAGATAGTAGGAGGGAGAAGAAAACAACTGGTCCTTGAGTAGAAGGAAAGTACCTTGGCTAGAGGATGATGAAATAATTTCATTATGAGGTCACAGTATTTCTTTATTGTTAAAAACTTTTTTTTTTAATATAATTTTGGAAATAAATTACACTTTATTTTCAGGATTCTTCAAACAAGACTTCTGTAGATGAGTTACTTCATAAGGAAGTCAGGAAGAAACAGAAGAGAATATATTGCAAATATCTTAAAAAAAAAAGTTTCTGTAAACTCTGTATTATAAATCATCTCCAAATAAGCTGTAAAGAAGTACATTATTGTGTGGCATCACATGCAGTTTCTTTAGTCATTTGCTGAGTGCAATTGGTAATTCATGTCTCTTTTGAATGTAATGATATGACACATGTTTCATGCCCCAATAATTATGCAATCCTTATTTGTCTGATAGTGTTTGCCATGTATATAAGTACAATCTTCCTGCACTCTGTAGCCTAATTTGAACAACCCACCATGCCTTGATCAGCATAAGAAATATATGTGTATATGTAAAATATATCCATGATAGAATTTCTCTCAAAATGAACAAGCTTAAATTATCACATCTGTTGCTAACCAGCTTTCTGAACAAAGAAGAAACCCATACCATTGTTTTATATAAATGTAGACTGTTTTGTTTGGTGTTTTTAACTACGGCTCTTGAAAGTATATATCTGAATATCAGAGAAGCTTTGCAGTTGGTACATCACACATGAAGTAGATTAATTCCCATAGAGAGACTTCATTATTTTCTTAATTTCTACTGGGAGTCACAGAGGTGCCCTTTTCTTTGTCTTTCACAAACAATTAACCTTTTGCCATGTATGCAATTGGCTGAGAGCAGTCCTCAGTGGCTCAGAAAATAATTTACAGCAGAAACTGTACAAAGTTAATTAGCATTAGTCTAAGAAGGTTATTCATATATTATCAAACAAAGAAAAGTGGTCAGGATGACCCTCATGGAACCTCAAGCTACAGCTGAGGTTTGTTGTCAGCAGCTACAAAGTACAAATGCTAATCAGGTTCAAGTACAGATACAGTTCTTGTAGCCATGGTCATTTTAAGTCTGCTTGTTACAGCTTCTGAAAGCATAGGTAAGTAGAAGCATACAAAGGAAATAACTCTATGCTATTACTTCTTATGATGAAGAAAACCAAAGCCAAAAATTCTATTCTTTAACTGAGAACTTTTTTTCTTGCTCTCTTTTTTTTTACCAATCAGGTCATTCAGTTTTAACAGATACTTTCTGCCTATAAATAAATACCCTTTAGAATTAATTATGAGCATGTATACTTCCAAAAGCAGAATTAATTAATGGACAACACAGTCTCAATTTTAAGTTTAGCAAGCCAGAAAGGGAGCTCACAGTGTGCTTATCACACCACCTGTAGTGCATGCCATTAGATTTCCAAATATCTGCACTCGTTGCCATAGAAAGCTAGACATTTATTAACAGATACTTGCTTTTCTACCTATAGCAATTGTGAATATCAGTAGCCGGTCTATTACATAAAATCCCTTCTAACTGCTGCATGCATGATGCTGCTGCTCATTTAAACTTAACTGATAATCTCACTTATAAGGTAGATTTACATTCCCCATTTGGGGACATACTTATGTAAGCTGCTAATTAAAGGCAACACAAAAATCTTGAAATCTGGGTCCATTGGCCCACCACCTTCCCGGGCTCTATCCAGACCACAACATCCCCAGCTGGGGGGTGTTAAGGGAAGATCTGCTTTGCTCTCATGTGGAGCCACTTGGCTCCCACACAGGGGGAAAGTTTATCAGGAAGGACTGAAACACAAGGTAGTTTCCCAGCCCTGACATGAATTCAGTCATGGCCACGACAACTCTGCCCAAAGGGCCACACTGCAAAACTTTCTAAAGGCGTCAGCCCTGCACTGCAGGGCAGAAAAGTCATTGTTTCTGAGGGCAGGTTAAAAAAAAAAAGAAAAAAGAGAATTACCTTCTGAATAGGCTGCTCCCATCCTGGCATGTAGGTGTGTCAGCACACTGTGTGGCAGCCACCTGAGCACAGGTAGACATTTCTTCACACTGTAAAACACAGGAGGCCCGGGCAGGCCTCAGCCCACCATGGCCACAGAGCTCCCTTGCGGGGCCAGGATAAAATGGCGGCCAAAGCTTGTGGTGGGAGACTGTCCTGGTGGTGGGCAGGGCAGGGCAGAGCAGGCTGCTTCTGGCAACCTGGCAGCTGAATGAGCTCAGGGGCTAATTTTAGGTAGTGTAAAATTTCAGGTAAGAAAGATATTTGAGCAGAGGTAATTAGGAAACACTGTGTCAAGGGTATTGAGGGTTATGACTCATCACCAGAGTTTTTATAACAAAAGTGGATACCTGTCTGAAAAGACTTTTGTTCTTGGAATGGACATTTATTAGCAAAGGTCTCTGGCCCATCTCTAAAGGAGGTCAGTGTGGATGATCCCAATAGCCCCTTTGGCTTTATAATCTGTCAGTCTACAAAGTCTAATTAAACATAAGCATGTGATGAAGTGAATTTGGGCAGCTGGCCAAACCAGCTCTGCTTTGCAGATCGCCATGTGAATTACAGTCATCTAGTGAACAATTTCTCATCACTGATCAGAGAGCCTCTTAGAATCCTTCTGCAACTGACTTCATATCTCAAAATCACATATATTATAGTTTAAATAACATCTACTATAAATACTGTCAAGCTGAGTCAGTATCTCTGTGGTTGTCCATTACTAGAAAGTAAAAAAAGACTGATCCCTGCAGAAAAACTCAAAAGATCTACCATATTAAATCATTGCTTTAGAGAAAGAATTAATCTCTTTTTAAAAATACTGAACCCTTGGAGACTTCTTTTCTGTCTCTCCTGAGGATTTTAAATATTGAATATAATAAGGATTTTTTTTTCCCTTTTCCCAGTTTCAAACTTAAGAGGAAACTATGGTTCTGAAAAGTTAAACTCCGATTCTAGCATAAAAATTACATTCCACTGAAGTTTAAATAAATTAATAATAATAATGAAGAAAATGTAATATAAAGGAAGGAAAATCCAACATAACAAAATGCAGGAAGCACAGTAGATTAGCAGAATACAGACATGAGAGAATGATGGTTTGGGAGGTGGGAAAAATTATAAAATTGTCTATAGACTGGATGACTTTGCAGCTGGAATAGGAATTTTTTTTTTTTTTCCCCCCCTAGAAAACTGCTCACCGTCAGTTGTCTTCTAGAGGAATATGAACATTTTATCAACAAAAAGAAATGGTTCATCAATTTGAGTTAGTTTAAGGAATCCCCAAAATACAACCTGCTCTGAATTTGATAGATATTCTTCTGTTTTCAGACAGTAGTTGCTTTTGTGAGGCTGGTTTTGACAAAGTTTGCCAGCATACCAGTGGCAGAAGACTGGCTAGTTGCAAAAATTACAATTATGAGCAACAGGTTTGATGACTTAAGGAATATCTGTTCAGTTTATACAATAAGTAATTCAGGGGGCAATTAACAGTCAGCTGTAAGTCAGTACAAGTCCCACTGATCTGAGAGGCTTTGGCTCCAGTCCTAAGGCTCTAATCCTACCATTTACAATCTGTTCTTGGACCTCCCATCTCCTTGCACATGCCTTGGCTCAGTCCTGTGAAGTAAATGAGACTTTTCATATGTCCATATGTTTTAAGATGAAATATCATTGCCTAATTTATGTGTCTTATTGATTTTTATAGGTACCAAGTTTGACTCCTGCCTGTTTTGTTTTCTCTTTTGAGCAATACATCATTGCAGATTATGGCTGAGTTATGTACTCATGTAGAAATTTAACAGGCGGGGTTAAGTTTCCCTAACATTTCATGTTTGCTTTTTAACATGCCCTCATATTTTTATTTTACCTCCAAGCAAACATATGTTAGGCATATTTTTTTTTTCTACATAGTAGCACAAAAGAAAAATACTATTTGTTGATATTAAAAAAAAAAAAAATCTCTTAAGGAAATAACCACATAATTTTTCCTGGTAGAATTATGGTAGAGCTCTGTCTGGGCTGCATTACTAATGCTTAGGAAATCCTTGTGAAGTCAAAACAAATATTTTAAAATATTTATTAAAATACTCAAACATACTACAGATTATTTTCTTCCACTAAATTCCATCTTTCAATCCATTCACATCCAGTGGAATCAGATGCAAGGAAGATATGTGGCAGGCTTTCTAAATTACCTGTCACAATGAGGGAATGAGACATTAGAGAAAGAGCAAAAGACATGACAGGACATGGCTGGGGTGTGTACTATAGTCG
The DNA here is from genome assembly GCA_024611175.1 of Megaceryle torquata. NCBI lineage: Eukaryota > Metazoa > Chordata > Aves > Coraciiformes > Cerylidae > Megaceryle > Megaceryle torquata. Next base: position 12,635 of record JANIJG010026125.1, read on the forward strand.
TTGGAAAAAGATTGAGGCCAAACTACTGAAGTAATGATCTGGATTAAATATACATTAATGTCACAAAGAACTCTCTCTCTCCTTATCTGCTTAAATCAGGGGATAAAGGTAACAATAGAGAAGAGCTGTTTAGGAGGAAGTTAGCTAAAACCTATTGGGAATCACAGAATCTGCAGCATAAATTAAAATAATGCTGAAAGTTTAAGAAATACATTTTCTTCTGCTTAATTTTAAGCTTCTTTCAAAACAGATTTCATAATGAGTATTTTCTTCCATCCATTCAGACAAATGCATTCTTGTGCAATGTGTTTTATGTACACACTTAGGACACAGCATGAGTAGCAAGATGTACATAAAATATACTACTGTAGAAAAGTTACTGCAGAAACACTGAAAATAAAATGGCAGTGCAGTTAGTACTAAATATATGTCTTCAAACAGATGAATCTGAAGGGAGTCTACAATTTTACTGGAGCTCTTCAAAATTTGAATTTCTCATCAAAACGGACCTTAAACTGGGTGGTCAGTTCATAGCTAGAGTTTTCTGTGGATTCACTAAAAGCTTCTAGTTTTAAGAAAATTAAGTATTGTAAAGACTATGGTAGTATTCAGGTTTTACTATTGCTTAAAATCTGTGAACTAGTTAATTTCCTATTTATGGTAACAAATTACAAGTAATTTTTCTTTCCATTTAATGTGGCTCTTCCTGTTTTCCTAGCTATTTTAACATACGGAGGTGGGTTTTTTCCCCTCACTGAGGCCCTAGACAAATTGAATTTCATCTTATCATGCAATAGAAATGGAAATCATTGTAGATTTTTTTAAAGTAATACAAGGACATGGATGACTTAGCAAAACAAAGCTTCAAGATTCCATTCACGATGCACAGATATTGGAATGTCATGCAAAAGGTTATATGCAGAATGTCAATTGCCATTTAAGGAAGCCATTTCTTCCCTACTTTTTTATCTAATGTAAGACAGTTGCCAAGTATGTCCTCACATTCTGAAGTACTGAATGAGCAGGTTGGTTCAACTACTTCAAAGAACTTGAGCATTCATATTGTTTGATGTTTGACAGTATTTTTACCTCTCTGGTATTCTCTTTCCCTCCATCATTATCACCAGTTCATTGTCTCCCCTCAAATGTGAGAGTATACATCTCTTGTCTGCTTGCCAAGAAAAAGTCACTGTACAACGTATTCAGAGTGATTTATGAGCCAAAAAGCAAAACAGAGGCACTGAATAACCAAACACACGTACATGCAATATAATTTAATCAATTACATTATCCACTTTTATGATACACTTGTGAATTATGTTCTTTTTGCATGTATAATTAGAAGGTAGAACAGATGGTAAAAACTTAGTTTAAAGGCCTTAGATAAAGTTCTAAAATAACCATTGCTGCCAAGTGATCATTCACTGTAACAGGATACATTTTTCATTAAGCTATGTTTTTGCCATACTCTAATACACTAGATAGTAATGAGACTGTGAAAACATTACTCTCCAGGGTCTTACTCTACCAGAGTTCATTGTAATGGAATGTGAACATGGATTGGAGGACTGAGGGTGGCTGTAAGGTATATTGTCAGCTCTCATTTAAGGGTACTCCAAGGAATCATCACTCTGAATAATCAAGAGGACCATCTCTGAGAAGACAGTGCTGCTTTCAGAAAAAGGAAAAATTATATCCCAATATGTAAGTATTAATGGTTTAATCATATTCCATTCTCACGTATGGACTCATCAATTTGGAGCAGAAGGAAAGTACTAAAAAAGGGAAAGACATGCCCAGTTTAGTAGTACTATTAGCCCATCTTACCATAACCTATCTTGTATTTACTTCTTTCATCACTGTACAGAACATCCTACATCTGGTGTGAAAAATAAAGCACAAAATATAAAATACATTCTTAAAGCAAAACAATATTCTGGCACTTCTTTATGTGGACTTCTTTTTCCTCCTTTATAAAATTTTGGCAAAGCAGAAGTATCAAATTGAATCATTTGGTTTGTTTCCTCATATCATCTGTTATTCAGTAGTTTATATTGCATTTATGATCCCTGAAAGCTTTAGTTTTAGTGCTTGTTTATATCAGAAAGCATTTGTAAAACAAGTTTGGTGGCAATTTGAAGTACAACAGCTCTTTCTCGCTGGCCTCATTTGAAAGCAAATCTTTTTGTGTTCAAGTGTAATCCACTCCTGAAGCAGGTTAAAGATACATCCTTTATAAGGAATAAATGGGTCCAACAATGAACCCATGTAAAACATCCCATAGATATTTCCTTACATACTGAATGCCTAGGACAACAACTGTCTGCTTGATACAGCCTAGCATCATCATGGGGGAGACCCAATCTCTGCACAACTTTTCCATTCCCATAGCAGTGCAACATTGATGGACACTCATCATATCTTGCTGGAGCCAAAAAAAGTAGTAAACAGTCATTTAGTCATTGCTTCTAGGTCAGCATCGTGGTATGTGACCTTGGCAAAGATACAACCACATCCTTGGAGAGATCAGCCATCACTGCAGGTGCTGACTACTTGATCAATGTGTTAGTCCAAAAGAAAGGTGGCAGGGGGTGGGGTCATGAAATGTGTTGATTTTCAGGAATAATTATTAGTTACCAAGACAAAAAATAGTACAAAAAATTTATGCATGCTTACTTAAATCCCAGTGGCACATCTGCAAAAAAATGATACTTATCCTTTCAAAAGCTTTAGAAAGCATGCACCAACCACGCCTTACAAAACCATGAAAACAAACACAATACACTTGGGGTGAAACCTCTTTTAAAATAAAGCCCATTATACCTTTGCATTGATTACAGAACTGAAGAAGCAGCAGATTTAGAACCATAATAGTTGCCTGTTTGCATGTAAGTATTATACAAAACTAGGAAGGTTATATTAACAATTATTTAAATATTTACAAAGATATGCCTTATATATTTATACAGTTGGCAGTGAATTGCTTTTTGCTCTATTTTGTACTGTAGCAAAGAAAGAAAAACAAACAAACAAACAAAACCCAACCATAAAACAGCAGATGTTGATTCTGCCATTTTCTTACTTTTAGGATTGTAGAGATGACAGATTCATTTAAATGGTTCTCAGTATATCTAAGCAGTCTACAAAAATACAAATAAATAACTAGTCCTACTATTTATTAATTTCACTGAAACTACAGTGTAGTGGTTTTTAATTAACAGCCCAGGAGTTTCATTGGCTTTAATAAACCAAGCTATTTCCAGCCTGTAACTTTTCCTTTACTTCTTATACAATCTGCCTAGTGAAGAGGGTCCAGAACTTATCTTCATGCCATGACCCCAACATGTTTCTCAGTCATATTTCTCATCTCAGAGGAATGGTGAAATGACAGATGTATCAGGTATTGTTGAAAAACAATGTTCTTTCTAGAAAGGTTTTAAATACTAACAATTATTAAATAAAATATTCTTATCACCAGTTGTCTTCTTGTGCACATTGTATATTTAAGGCACTCATGAAGCTGGTAGCTGTTCTATATTGTATTATCTAAATATCATGCAGAGAAAGATGTACACTAATAATCTCCAATCTCATTAGTAGAAATCTAGCTAGTTAATTTCACAAACCAAACAATTAAAACCCCTTTGAAATTGCTGAATTATCTCCAGCAATAGGAAAATTTGCTTCAGGAAGCCCAGACAGCAATTGCAGGAGGAGATAAAGTTCCATCTGGGGCAAGTGTGCAAAGAATGAAAAAATGCTGCAGGAAATCACAGAATTATTTGAGAACTCAAAACTTGATAGAATCCCTCCTGTTCCTTTTACCCTTACTGTGTACATCAGCTTATTTTTATATGCTCTGTATTCCCAATTAAAGTAAGAATGAAAGATCAGTGGATCATCTACATGTCAAGAAATGAACTAAAACTACCATGTTTCAGTATTAGGTGGGAAACCCCATATTTATGAGATTTTGAAATTATATCATTCTTGATAGAAGTGATAAGCATAGCAATATTTTGAGCAAATAGGCCTCCGGAGCAAAAAGTTCTAGAATTTTTCTAGAATGAGAAATTCATACCTCTGAGAAATCACCTGCAACAGCTATGTTCTGTTTGTTCTGTAAGTCTAAACACAGAGACCTCATGAATAAAAATGCGAAATAATATGTTAAAGATCACAAAATCCTTTAATCTGAGACCATTTTCATGTTTTATTCAAAACCTTGCTGCAGATCAGAGACAGAAACAAAAGTTGGTTACCACTCATAATGGGAGGTTCCCAGGAGTCTTACATTTATGCACTCCTAACCCTGACAGTCCACAAGCTTTTCACATTCAAAGCCATCTCAGCCCTTAAAACTAATTCAGGTTTGAATAGTCGTTGTACCTCCAGTGAAAAGGTATGATTTTCTGCAGGTGGAAGTAAGGGAGGGACGTTATATTGCAATGTTTTAATGAGCATTGTATCAGTCATTTGGAAGTTTCCTGATTATTCCTACTCACCACACCTTGGCATGCAGGAGACACTCTTAATACAGCCCACTGTTAATGTATATTGAGTCCAAGGGAGTCAAGCTGGCATGTAGTTTCTAGGAAAGATTAATTCAAGAATAATTTTCAAGTATATAAAGTACAGAAGAAAAGAAGAAGAAAACAACTGGAAAGCAGAAACATAGGAAAAACAAAGGTCATTTCCCCTGGGACGAGGATCACAGTCCTCTGTTTCATATGCCCTTGAAACCCTGTGATTATTTTTCAAAGGAGAAAATTAATTCTGTTTTTGTTCCTGTGATTTAAATGATTGTACCTTCAGTAATTTTAGAAAATAACATAAACATTGAGCACAAGCAGGGAGTTATTAGCACAATGGCAAACTAGTCAGCATGATTCTATTCAGGATTCCTTCCCACGAGGAAATAGAAATTGTTTTGAACATAATTTCAAACATTTTCTAAATAATAGCTATCCTGACAAAGTCTTAGTAATATACTCCAGATAAAAAAAGACTTAGTCCAGTCTGAACAAGTGTTTTTTTGGTGGGGCCTAGTCTGTCAAAGACAGGACTAAGTTTCAAGACCTTTTCCCTGCTTTACTGCTACATACCTTGAACAAATGATTACATTACTGTGTGTCTCAGTTTCTTAATGTATGTAATAAAAATAATGATTCAAATCTACACTGTAAAGAAGTTTTAAGTATTACTGAGCTCTTAAATGTCATCTGTTATCATATAGTGCCCTGGAGAATAGTCCATGTGTTTAATCAGTTGAGTTTTGAGAACTCAAATATAATTTAGAAGTTTCAGACAGTACTGTGGATTAAATGTTTAAAAGTACACAGCACTTAACTCCAAGAACAGATGTCAACAGAAGCTTAATTTGGTCAATTTGTTATGATATGTGTGTAATGGACCAACAGAAGGGTCTGATGGATGAGAAGGCTGAGTAATGGAGGATAAGGGTTGCTGGCACAGGAGAAACAGGAAGCTACTAACAATGAGTCCATGCGTCAAAAAGTTAGGAAAGAAGATGAAAAAGAATAACCTGTTAAGTGTAGAAGGAGAAAGCACTGGAACAAATAGGAAGACAAAACTATCACAACAGTAAAGCCTTCAAATAAGGGAACATGGATAGACAACATAGAACAAGAAGCTGTTTAGTGTAAACTATTAGAAAAGATTTAATAGTCAATCAGATCACATAGGTTATTAGAGAGCCACTAAAGAACAAGTGGAAGCAACACTATTATTACCATTATAAAGAAGACAAACAGAGGAGGAGAAACACAGCACATTTTACATTTACATCTCTTTTCCCCTCAGCTTCTTATTTGTATCTCCCTTCATTTTAAAATCTCTCATTCCTCTTTCCAGGCCTATGCTTCAGTTGTTTCCAGGCAGATTCTTTCATCTCATTGGGAACTGTGTTGTGTCACCATCACAGCATCCGATTCTACTTCACTGGACCCACCCCAGGACTATCAGTGCATAGGAAAACAGAAAATAATTTGCAGATTTCTGAGTTACTGTGGGGGACTATAACTAGCATCTAATCCATAAACTGGCTGCCACTGAGCGGCAATAAAGAAACCAAACAGATGTTTCATGTCACGCATTATATATTTATATTGCATTCATATTTCATTGCTTCCTTGCAAGTGACAATGTTTAAAAAAATGAAATGAGAGTGACCTGAAAATGTCTATAATTGCTAGATGAGTAGAAAGTAGCAGAACATAAGCAGAGAGGAAATAAAAGCAGATATGTAAGTTATAGGAGGGCTAAAACTGTATCTTGTGGACACCAGGTGAAAAGTATAGTTTACCATACAGCAAGATCTCTGTTTATTAGAAATATAATCCACTTAACTGTTAAAGCCAGAAATCATGCTATTTCCCACACCACATAGAATGCCAAATAGCTCATAATAATTTAAATTTAACTACTGGGTATAAGAAATGCACAGTTTGAATATATATGTAATACTCTCATCACAGTAGCACGGTTTCTGTAAAATATCTTGGTAAACAGGAACTGATATTCTGGGGTAACTGCTGTTCCATTTCTTCACCAGTTGAAAATAACATACAGTATTATTTGTTACATTCTTAGCTTTAGAAGTTGTATTAACAAAAACTAATCAATCTGTAACCTTTCACATTTTTAATATCAGTCTATTAGAACCATGACCCTCTGAAAAAAAAACCAAACCAACAACAAACCACATGTTAATATTTTAAAGTTAATTTTAGATATACACTTCATACAAATCAAGGGAGGTAGCAGCACTCATGACTTAGTGTCTGCTGTTGGTACAGGAGCAACAAACGGAACATGCTGCCACTTCTTACTAATAAAATGCTCTTCACGGACCTTAGAGAAACAAGTTTTATGCATACAATAAATAATGCAGCCTTTTCAAGTGCAGAATGTAACTAACATGAAAGCTACAGAAAATCCTCCTCCATAACTAGAGGTAAATTGCATAATGCTTATTAATCTTTTTTATCCCATTTTAACCACTGAATCTCATATTTGTAATGGAGGTTGTTAAGAGCCTTAGATCTACTTTGACTTTGCAATGTGATGTTTTTATCTTATAACAGATTGAGAAAAGAAAAGGATTTTTGTGATCACATAGGAGACATGGCAATCTGCACCATACCTAAATCTCATCCTATACTGGAAGGGAATTCCCCCAGTGTCTTGTCTGTTGCAGCCCTGCCAGAAAAAAAAAAAAAAAAAAAAAAAAAAAAAAAAAAAAAAAAAAAAAAAAAAAAGGCAGACTGCTTTGTGAACTGAAATTTGGAAAAGCACAA
>JANIJG010026125.1:20053-126458 GCA_024611175.1 Megaceryle torquata
CATACAATATCAGCCCAGCAACCAAAACACAAAAAAAAAAAAAAAAAAAAAAAAAAAAAAAAAAAAAAAAAAAAAAAAAAAAAAAGACAGGCAGACTGCTTGGTGAACTGAAATTTGGCAAAGCACAGCCATTGCGTTGATTTCTTATAAGCCTTTCATTTACTTCACACTTTTATTTATATTTAGCTTTATAGCAACTTGCTTTCTTCAGACCTTATTTACTGAAGCATTATTTTTAAACCTTTTGCTCCTCCAGCTCCTCTCTGTCCATTTTCCAGTGTTGTCAGACATATAAGGCAGCCCTTCATCTTGACCTGTCAACTGCCAGCATCTCTGCTATCTCCTAGGAGAGAGCAGCTTATTGTGAATTCTATTACTGCCTAACTACCCACATCCTCTTTGCTTCTTGTATTTCACTCCCTTGTCTGTTTTCTCAGACTTTCCTCCTTCATTTTAAAGACTGTCAAACAAGATTTCTGACATATTCTACACATTCACAATGATCAATATGTGTTTTGCATCTCCACAGAAGTCATTAACACCCACTATTCAACTCGTACTTCCATGTTTCCTGCCAAGTGTAAACACCTATTTAAGAAGGTCCCTGAATTCAGAGTGCAACTTACATTAAGTATTATAGAAAATAATGATCATATAGCTACAGTTTTATTTTTGTTTCCTCAAGCTGGAATACTGCAGTAATAATATATAAATTTCATTGATGAGAAATTTTTTATACCTTCTAAATTTTTGTCAAATGATTTTTAATTTTTTTTTATTTGATTTTTAGGACAATTGCTCAACTAAGAAATCTCCTATACTGTGTAAGCTATGCATCCAAAGACCGTATCTTCTTTAAATTTGCTATTAATTATTTCATAATTATGTGACTGAGCAAATACAAAATTTTAAAAGTGATTGCAATTCCTTATGCACTTTTTTTGTGTTTGTTCAGTCATCACTGCAGCATAGAACTCTAATGAGGAGATAAAAAGTACTGTTTTTTTCCTACACTGTCTATATTAGTCTTGTCTAGCTATAATTTGCAGTTCGGTGGTCGGTTTCTGACCATGGGTTGTTGTGGGATTTTTAATTCCCTACAGAACATAAGCTCAGCTCTGATGTCCCTCAGATCATTTCGTTCTTGGCCTAGTAATGTTCTTAATCTACATGCTGGCACTTAGAGGCCATATTCTTTGGCAATGTTTACACGCCCCTGCATGGATGGCAATACTCAGCTCTATCTTTCTTCAACACCACCTGTCTCTTGGGCATTTTTATTGTTGTTAAATCCTTTGTCTGATCTCTGCTACTGGATTTGTTGTAACTCTTTCCATCTGAATTCAACAACAACAAAAAAAGCAGATTGTTCTTACTGGCAAAGGTTGTTTAGCTGTTATTTTTCTCTTTAGTACATAACCATTACTGTATCTAACATTCAGTCCAAATACGAAAAAAAAAAAGAGAAGAGAGCTCCTAGTCAGGTGATTGATATTTAAGGTTTATGTACAGTCTATTAATTTATCTTTATTCCAGCTAAGAAAGATCAATTAATCTTTTAGTATCTGGATAATGTTATCTTGGGATATGCTTTTATTTCTTACAGCAAGATAGCTGTGAACATGTCCATATTTCCAAACCTATTTTTTGACAAATTCAAGCTAATAAAAAATTTGCTTTTGCCAGTGTGTTCTCAGGAATTTTCTAAACCATTTATGTTCAACAGTCAAGTTTATTGCTGTTCAGAGGAGACCTGAAAAATATATCTGCACCCTTATTTTTTAAAAGGGAGTACAGAATAGACCACAAGTCATGGGAAAGATTAAGAGAAGTAAAAATTGAAGCTAGGTCTGCTAACAGAATGTGTGTCTCACTTATGACACACATAATGGGGCAAAAGTAGGTTGTCTTGCTAGAGTATTAGTAATACAGTTGGATAAACCATATGTAGCAAAGAGTTTAGTCCACTCATAGATCCCTTTTATTGCTTTGAATATCAATCCACAGAATATACTTCTTACAATGTAGCAAACTTTGGAAACATTTTAACATGCTGTTTTTAAGAACTGCTACATCTACCCTTTTTTAGTGTATCTTTTTTCATTTTTTTCATCAGGTGTTTGGTCAGTCAGTTCTTTGTCTAAGCTCTTATTGAACTCAATTGAAAAATGAATCTGAAAACAGTACTCTGAATCAGGGGGAAAAAAGCATTAGATTTTACAAGGCACAGACTTTAGATTTTATAAGATTTTGTAAGGGCTGGCATGGCCCTTACAATTCTAAACCTACTGCCCATTTTCAATTTTTATATTAGTACAAATTGAAAATTTATTTATATTATTATGTTAATGCTATTTATCCTTATTAAAGATGCAACAGTCTTCTTTGTCATTCATACATGTGAATATACATGTATCCTTGTTATGATTTTTATCTAGAAGCTAGAAAGTACAGCCAATTCCAACAATAACACAAATTGCAGTGTCATCACCATTGTGAAAATTCAAGCATAGAAACTTCTACTATAGAGGATCACATTCATCTATGTCCATGCTATGTTAAAGCATCTCAGATGATGATTGCAGCAGTCTGTCAGTGACTGGGTTCAGCAAAAGCCATCTGGATGAGACATGGCACAATAATTTCCTCCACCATCTCAAAAATACTTACAGCTGAGCTCTTCCTCTTTTCAACATAAGAAAGCAGCTGAATGCTTCTAACAAAATAGATTGGCAATGTCAAATTTATTTATTCCATGCAGTATTTGAACATAACACATACCACATAAGCTCCACAGTTTACATTTACCAACAGATGTTTTTTCTTTCTGAGGCAGATGGTATATTGAGTGTTCAATGACATAATTCACATTTGCATTATCAGTCATGAATGATAATGCATTCCATAAAGTGAGTTTTGTGTTTTGAGAAGATATTTTTAATAGTCAAAGCATCTTTGTATTACCTAACTATTTGATTTTTACTATCAAGTAAACTTTTTTTTTTTAGTTGCAGAGAATAGCAAGACTTATCTTACCTAAAGGTAAGGGAAAAAAAAAAAAGGGGGTGGGGGGGTGGGGGGTGGTGTTGGAGCTAGAAATAACACTTCATTATTACCTTTGTTTGAGCAGTGCCTACTCACTCTGTGGTTGTTAAATATTCAACTTCAAAGATGGAATTACTTTTGTAAGAATTCCTAAATTTCTAAGCTATGAGCTAATAGTGTGTAATACATTATCAGAAAGACAACTTGATAAATTTACTTCATGAAGTCATCACAGGCATAAATAAAGTTAAATAATTGCAAGTTGAACACAATGTTGCCAGATAACATTAGTAACTTCAATGTTTTGGGGCATGATGATGGTCCTCCTAAATAAATTTTTAAAAAACCCAAAACACACACACAAAACCACACACAAATCAAAAACAAGCACACACCAAAAAAAACAAAACCAAAAACCCAGTCTCAGACCAACAAACCAAAACACCAAACCAATAAAAAAACCCCAACCAACAAAAAAAACAACAGTCCAAATTGTTTCAACAGTCCAAATTGGTTTGGATTTTATTCTCAACTTATGGGGGGTTTTTTTCCATTATTCTGGGTCCCTGGAATTCAGAATGCCACTAAGAAGCACCTGGAATACCCTGCTAAGTAACTTCCTAAAAGGGATAGATCAAATAATATATGCAGGTCCCAACATTATTCTGGTTTTACAATATGCAAGGTGAATTTTCACATAAATCAGCTCTCTGCTTACTTTCTGACTATGTTTACAGATTTTCCTTGATTCAAACAAACTTCTTATTGTCAGATTACTTTATTCATCCAGGAGTTTCATCTCACACAGATACTGCTAGTGTAATCCAATTCTTTTGCTGGCATAAAAGAGACTAGCCTTCTTTAAAGACAATAGCTTTTCATCAGTTTAAAATCAGCACAATATGAGCTGAAACAAGTCTCCTGATTCAACAGGCTACAGTCTGGTTTGGGCTGGGTGAGAGCAAACATCTCATACATGGAAGTCAACCATTGCCCAACACTGCTGTTAGGTGTCTTATTTTTTGGAGTTTTTTTTTATAATTTGCTTGTTTTTGCAAAAAAATTACTGGAATATTTAATTGAGCGCTAAGGGGTTAAGGAAGTACTATACAAATTGGGAAACAACACAGATCAAAGAAAGGACACAGCAGTGGAAAAACCACTGACTGATCTGATGTGGCAATGCAATTCCCAATAATACTCTCTAGGTCAGCTTTGTATGAAGAGCAAAAGCTAAAAACAGGACTTTTTCATTTTACAGTAAGAAATCAATACAACAGCACACATATGAATCACACATATAGAAAGCTAAGAATTTTAGTCTCAAAATTCTGTAGCGTTAGAGAACACAGTGATATCCTATCATAGATATATCATCATTTGAGATTATGCTATCTCTGCTTTTCGTTAAAGTATTTACGGTGAAATTCAACTAGTACTCAACATTATATGGCTGGGTGATCTTTTTCAAGAGATAAAAAGGAAAAAAGAGGAGTTTTCCCCATTAACACAAGTAAAAGTTTTGGAGTTAAAAAACAAAACAAAACCAGACCCTAAGTAAAGCTGCCATGAGATGGTAACTCATGATACTATTTTATTCTTCATTCACTCTAAATCATATTAGGCAGGGCCTCACATAGAAACTATTGAATACATTTCTCTGTTGATACAGACCTAGCATCTCCTAAAGTAAATTTACAATTTCCTTGCTCTGTTATTTCAATCAAAAATCTCCCTAGACCTAATAGTTTTCAACAACTCCTAACTCTTGCCAATATTATAATTTAGATTTTAGTATTGATACAGTAGTTAGTCTGAGGGGATTCTTTCTTGTTACAAGAAAGAGATACCCATGACAGTATTCCTTTTCATTTGGTAAACCTCTGACTATAGAAAATTGTGTTCTCTGTTCTTACAAAATTCATGTGTCTTTTTAACATGATTTATTTCTTGTAAGAAACACTTTCCAACTAACTTCTGCTTCAATAACTATCAGTGCTATTTGCTGTTTTATAAGGAATTGCTGAGATTGTATAATCTTGAAGCTGGATACTTTTGAAGATAGTATCCCCCTTTCCCACCAGTAGAAAACACCCATAACAGCAGTTTGTCAAGACTAGCCCATGGAGATAGATTTCTTATCATACTATGAGGCTTCATGTAATTTGTTTTTCTTGAACTCTTGTCAATTTAATTTACTTCTCTCAGGTGGGCCTCCATTATTGTTTTACAAATATTACAAACTTATCTTAAAATTTGTAACACATAATAGCTCATCATTACTCATTATCATTATTCTTGCCCATTTGTCTGTGACTAATTTTTCCTACTTGAGACATAAAAGTTTGGTTTTGAAGGTTTTAGTCTGTACCCACATTACTGAGCATGAGAAGTACCTGTTTCTAGGGGGATTTACCACATCTCACTGAGGTTCTTTTGATTTCTTAGGGACTGCAATAATTGTAATATTAAGTTCATCACTGACATCTCTGATTAGACTTCATATCTGTCCATCCCTTCCTTACATTAGAAGAATATTCTCTGTTCAGCATTTCTACTTTTTAAAAGCTTATAAACCTTGATCTGCTAGAAAGTTTGTACAGTCATTAAACTTCAGTTCAGATATTTTTTGAGACTTTTTTTGTGCTTATTTGTGCTTTTTAAGCTTTAATGTATAGTCATTTATCGCCTAGTGCAGATTGTCTTAGCAGCAGTCTGTCACAAAAATTCACAGTGAAATGGCCCACTCCTCTATACTTCAATGTTTTTAAAAATCTTTCATTGTATAAACACATGTACCACAGTGGCTTGCAGCATCATTTTTAAAATATAGAGTTCATTAGGTCCCATTTATTTGCATCTAACAGAAATTTAATTAAAGATGTTTGATATCCCACTTTCTGTTCATAAGCAGTCCAAGGGAACCAAGGGGTCCTTCAGGCAAGCAGGTAAAGAAAGTGTTTCTGAGCCCATTCAATGGGAAGCAGGAGAGCACTTGTTCTGTGGTTGACAGTGGAGTTCTTCAGATATGTTTCCCCTTCCCCTAATGAAGTCAGATCTAACTGGGGGCAAGGGGTGAGACAGAATGGGAGAGAAGTATCCATTTTCCATCTGCAATTCTGTCATGTTGTCCATACAGATACTGACATTTATGGTATTTGGCTTCTTTCTTAGTGCTGGTTATCATGAAGAATTCAAATTATATCATCCATCATTTGTCAGGAGCCCTGCAACAGCTACAGCCCTGCAACTAGTCTGGAAGGGTTTCCAAAAGAACCACCTCACACTCACATAATGCCAACACAAAAAATACTTTCTATCACCCTTTAGCATACTTAAAAGCATAGTGCAAAATGCCAAAATCTAAGATACCTTAGTTTATTTTAAAACATAGAAAACAAAACCCCACATATCATTGTATAGTTTAAACCAAAACACGAGGCTTTCAGGATCATTGGAAGCAATAGATTCTAGCTATCCTGCTCAACATTTTCTCTTTGATTGTCTGAGTTTCAGAGAAGCACAAAAGCAAAATTTCCTAGCCATTGTATATTGAAGTGTGGAATTCATAGAGTAAAGTTATGGAAGCCAGAGGATAATATGGTCTTTTGACCCATCCTTAGGCTACCAAAAATGCAACACTTTCAGACTTGTATCATGAGCAATAGTTTCCAAATGCAGAAACACTCCTACCTAGTCACACAATTATGTAACTTTGTCAAGCTCCATTTTTGAAGCTAGAAAAATTGTTTGGCTTCTCTACCCAGATGTGAGGACAATTCCAAATTATCTCTCTTTTAGTGGTTAGACTATTTTATGTCCTGAGTGCTGGAATGAGGTTTTTATAACTTGCTCGTTTCTGCCCCCCACCCTATGTTGCAACCACCAATTTTTGAAATATAATTGACACTTCAACTAGCACAGCAATAACCTAGTCTTTAAAAATTAAGATGTTTCTTGTTATTTTCTATTATATTTTAATGCATACCTTCCTGAAGAGAAGGAGACACTGAAGCTAAAAGAAAACTTAGGATAATATAGGTGTAGTGTATATACATATAGTAACAAATACATAAAATAATGTCACTCTAGCTAGGAAAACTTTATTTAACAGAAAAGCTTCTGAGTTGTTTCATATCAATGTTTTTGCCTTATAACTTCAACAATTATGGCAAAGGTACCAGGAAAGCATAATAATTTCTAAAAATCCCTTTGAATTAACATGCTGATTTGGAGATAATGCAATACAAAAGGCAATATACCATGTAGCAGTGTTTTTTTGTTGCACAGTCACAAAGGAACTAGAATCAAACCCTGAAACAATAAATAATAGTAGCTTGCTTTTCAAATAAAACACATCAAATTGTGAGCCTTCATACTTACCCAACACAAGCTCTCCCCCCATAGCCAGTCACCAGCTGTAGGTATGACTGGTTCTGATTAACCAAGTGGTATAACACTCACCTGAGGCACTTGGGATATGTAGTTCAGTAACCCCCACAACGCAGCTCCTGTGGATTGTCTGTATTACCAGTACTATTTGTTTGAAGGCATTAGGTGAAAAATGATGTTGGATTTTATGGGTTGCCTGTATTACACATTTATTGAAGATGTCATTAAATATATCTTTAAATAAAGTATTCTAAAGGGGTTTGAAATGCATTCATGGAGGACAGCCTTTCCTACTTATGTTCTAACATTGTGCAAGGTGATACCAGGACAGAAAACATTCAGCTTTAGCAAAGCACCTCAGGCCATGGCAGCATGATATACATTTTCACTGCATTAAACACAACCTTCAAACAAGGAAATGACCATGCAAATTGAAAGAAGCAAAGACAAGTGAGAAGATGAGGAACAAATAAAAGTTTGGAAATTATTTGTGAGGTTTGTGTTTTTAATGTTTGATGGTTAGGCTGGAATTTATTTTGGCCACTGCAGAGTCATGTTCTAACTACAAATCACTGTAACGTCAAATACAGGAAAGAGGAGCTGAAATGGCAGAGTGAAATGGAAATGTGGAATATATTATCCATGTGGACAGATTTGGGAATCTAAGTATCAAGAGCAGGTGCTCCAGAGCAATCCATTGTAGCCACCTGAGCAAGATGTGAGGCTATGCATGCACAACAGAATTATGGTAGAGATATAGGACACCTGAAGACACTTAATTACCCCATTCAAAGATACAAAATTTTTAGTTAAAAATAAACAGACCAAATCCAGAGTTAGATTTTTACAGACTTAATGTATAATACCACAAATCATACAAAAGAAGCTGTAAACAAACACAATTCATTCTAAGTAAATTAGCTCTTAAAGGGACAATACTACCTGTGACTGTGAACTGATTTCTTTTCCTGAGGAGCATCATCAGCAAAAGCAAGTTACATCTGATGCATCCTGATTAAAATAAAAGTCACATAGTATATCTACACAGCAAAGATTTCTTGGTCTTATCTGTAAAATGAAACATTTAAAAAAGCAGCATTGTCTTCTAGTTAGATTGACAGTAATGCCAACAGAAATTTAACCTCTATGGAAGGTTTACAAGGCTCCCTGTCTTCATTTGTTTATGCGACTTCAATTAACCTTTTGGACCCAGAACCTGATTATTTTAACTGCAGTTGCTGAAGGAAGCTATTGTAGAAGGAAATATCTGTTCAAAAAGCAAAATAATATATTTCATACTAGAGAATAAGATAGTCTTACCTGAGAATTAAAAAAAAATCTGCCCATAAACTATAGAAAACACATTTCACTGGGAAATGATAACATATCTTTGGGTTTGTTTTTCTAAAGTTCTGGAATTATTTATGTAAGGTAGCAGAAATTGTCTAGTTTCTAGTAGTTTGCATGAAGTCTGTGTGACTTCAAGTTTATAATGCCAGCTGTATGAACATTTAGGTTACCTGTTTTAAATTTTTGCAGAGAGGTGTAGTTGCAATAAGCTCTTTAGTATATTATAACACCTAGATTATCCAATGACGTTAATCTAAACATCTCATGGATTTTACCTTAAGAAATCTGTAGCAAATAATTTGTATGATTGTTCATTTGGATTTGGTTGGTTGATTTTTAATGTCTACATTATGTTGCCTATACAGCATATGTCATACCATGTTTGTCACTTGGAAACATTATCTGGGGTATTCAACAAGAGATAAGTTACTACATATGATGAGAGAAATACATTGGTTTTCTTTTTAACCTTTACCTTTTATTTTTCCCAGAGATAGAGTCACTGATCAATTTTTAGATAGTTAGTATGTAGATGCTTATAAAACCAATGATCCTGCTCTTCCTACTTGCTAAATTGCCTTGGCATAGAAGCAAGAGAGGAGGGACAGACATTTTAAAAATCAGCCTCCAGGCTGAATTAGTTTGCTATGATTTTTTTCTGATGAACAAACTACCAGTAACTTATTTCCTCTAGGTGCTTTCCTATTAATCATTCTAGCAATTTAGGAGCTATTAAGTGCACTGATCTGAAATTCTCTCTTCCCTTTCTCCTTTTATAAACAGTGGTCTATTCTTTTAACAAGTGTATGCCCTTTTCTATGGCCCCAGGCTTCACCTGTCCTTCATGAGTTCAGAAGCATCATTACCATGGACTGCCAAGAATTCCACCATACTGTAGTGAGTTTTCAATATGCTCATGGATCCAAATATGCTCAACTAATAAAGGTTTTATTTCCTTTAACCTGTTTCATCCCAGTTCTCCTATATGAATTCTATCTTTTCTAATCATAGTCTCAGGTGACAACCACCATCAAGAATCACTGATGTCATTACAGGACTGAGACCATTCAGAATGTAGTTACATCTAGTCAGATGTAACTGATGTGGGAAGTGTCATGTTACAATTCAGAGTTTCTTTACTAAAAACTGAATTTATGCTTTTCTGGCTCTGCCATTGCAATGCATGATGAGTTTGGCTAGTGCTGTCAGGGATGGTCCTGCAGAGAGTAGCTATGATAGTGACTGGGGTATCAGCTTCTTCAGCAGGAGGTGTTCATAACAGAAGCTATCTTCTTCATAGTCAAACCATCCTGATCATCTAATCTGACCTGTTAAATCCAACCCCTCATTTAACAATTCCATAATTATTTATAATACCTGACCCAGTGTTCAAAAAAACAAAAGTTCAGAAAAATTGAGAGAAGGAAAAGAACAAAGTGATATGCTGGTTTTTTCCAATCTTGAGGGAGCTGATGGAATTTGTGTTTGGTATCTTCTCCCTCACAGGTGATATAATCATAAGTGATGCATAGGCAGGCAAGATGGGAGTTATTTCTTTATGTGGAAATCAGAATGTTTCATGTTTCCTCTGTGGCCTGAAGTATGCAGAAACAGCACAACTGGAATGTATAATTTCTGATAAATGTTGGCCAAGTAGAAAGAATATTTAGATAAAGTACCATAGCTTTTGTTCTCTTCCTCTAGGTCTGAAAAATGTCATTGCTACTTAAGTGTCAGCATC
Source organism: Megaceryle torquata (assembly GCA_024611175.1). NCBI lineage: Eukaryota > Metazoa > Chordata > Aves > Coraciiformes > Cerylidae > Megaceryle > Megaceryle torquata. The sequence goes on from JANIJG010026125.1 coordinate 30,582, forward strand.
CTCGTGCAAAACATAGAGAAGGTGCTTCATATATCAGCACAATAAAGTAGGAAGCAATTTCAGTGCTCTCTAGTTAGAGCAATTTAGAAAGTAGTGATATATTTTCAGCTCAGTTAGCAAAACTGCACTTAAAAAGGACAGTTTTATTGATGCAGGCAAAAATAAAATTCCATGCTGTTATCACATTTTTCTACATCTCTGAGTGAGGTTTTAGAATAGTTTATGATGCAGTCCTCTAACAGTCCATTCCTTGATTAAAAGGAACCAGTAAATACATTCGGCATACTTTTTCTTAGCATCAAAACTGTCATGTAATTGTATCTGTAAAAATAAACCAAATGAAGCAAGCAAAAAATAATAAAAAAACCCCAAACTGAAACAAAAAACAAACAAACAAACAAAACAACCAACCAACCAACCAAACAAACAAAAAAACCCAACCCAAAACAAAACAAAAAAGGTCTTTCCTACATTTCTAGTAATGGCATCAAAATAGGTTTAAATTACAGAATTTGGAATTTAAGTTGCTTGTACCTAAACATTAATATTAATCACAAATTATAGAGTGGATTCATAGTATAGCATGAATTCCTGGTCATTCCTAGAGCCATTCTTGTTTAACTTTTGTTTCAGGTTGCTCACTAAAGTTTAGGAAATCTAGTCACTACCTGTGAGCCTGATGGGTGTGTGCACTGAGATCCTTGTAGCAAAAACTGATCCTTTGTTCAGAAATAACCTTCATTTCCCTACCATCACTTTGGAGCCTGATCCTGTAACATTTTATCCTAGGTGAATAGATACACTAAAACATATGAGAATATTTCTTCATGGATACAGTAGATATAGAAAGCGCCATGCATAAACGTTATCCTAAAAGATCTGGGCAACAAATAAATAGAATTTAAAGTGAACTGTTATTTTCAAAATGTTTTTATAGCATTGAGTCTAGCCATGATAAGGAATGAATACATTTTACAAAAATACAGCAACTACTTATTTTAACAACCAGAAATAGGTGATTGCATATAAAACTGTACATTGCAAGCTTTGTGAATATTTATACCATCCTGCCTATTGTACTAGGTAAATCATCCTTTGGGGAAGCAGCTTCTCAGAAGTTTCCTGTTTAATTTTCTCTTACCAGCAATAGCTTTGGCATTTGCATTCATTATGTAGTTAAGCACTATATTTCTGAACCTTGGCATATTTTTCTTACACATGCGTAGAACTTTCAAGTCTATATTGCCATGGAATATTTACATGGAATATTTACATAGAATATTGCCATAATTTGAATATGGAAAGCCATTACTATGAGCAACAATTGTTGCATGCAGCCCCGTCACTGCCATTCTCCCTGTCATGTCAAGATGTGAAAGCCTTAACAGAGATTAAAAAAGTTCAAGCTTCTAAGAAAGAAAATTATTTGATCAGTCTGTGTTCTAAATCAGCTTTATTCTAGAAATGATAAATAAATGGTCAATAGTCCAGGGAAGTGGCTGAATCACAATGCCTGCACGTGTTCAAAATTCGTGCAGATATAGGGCTTATGGACATGGTTTAGCAGTGGACTTGGCAGTATAAGGTTAATGGTTGGATTTGATCTTAAATGTCTTTTTCAACCTAAATGATTCTATGATCCCTTATTCTAGTCAAACAGTTCAGGTGAATTCCTATCTCAGTGCATATATATATCTGCTAATAAATATATTTCCAGCTATCTAAATCATCACAGACAAAAGTTTTCACCTTAGAGCATCCACCAGCCTGACCGTTAAAGCAGTTGTTTTCATACAGTTTATGATTCAAATTCCTGCCTGAGGACCATCATATCACACAACCTGAATCTTCTTTAGTCCAAATAAACCAAATTTGTAGTATTTTTTTCACACAGTTGAACATTGCTACTGAATTATTCCACTTTCCACAGTCCTTTCCTGTGAAATGATTTTTAACTATCGCTGAATCCTCAACTTGTTCACAGTTTTTGCAGAATGGTGCCCTACCTGGAAAAACATTACAGCTCAAGCCTCAACTTGCTGAGATTGCCAGACTAATTACTGCCTAAGTCATTAAGCCTTATATACAGTAGCAATTTTATATATGGATTCAGCAAAACACTTCAGAAATTCAGTTAAAGATAAGCACGCATTTCAGTAATTTTCAGACTCAGCTCAAATATTTTGTATTATTTAGATATTATTACTGTCATAGATGTATTTTAATAAGCAAGTGTTTTTCACGGGAATGCTAAATTCCTATCACAAGCAAAAAATCTCACCAGTTTCTTTTCTAGGAACATCAGCATGTATAATTGCTTCTAACTAACATATATCTAAATTTTTTTAATTGTCACAGAGATGTATATTTTTTATATATATCTAAATAAGTTTGCAAGATAGGCAGAAAGACCATTGATGCCAAATGATCGGTGTACACTGGCAAATCATTTTAAGCATTCCTTTCCCATGGTTCGACATAATCCAAGCCAAGATGCGCAAAGATTTCTTCCTCACTTCCAGCTTTGAGAAAGATCTTCTGTGAAAACAATAAAAAAGAAGGATGTCAATAAGGATGTTAGAAGGAAATTTCAATTGATACTTTCTGTTCTTTAAAAGGAGTTAATTTTTGACAGTTCTACCCATTTTATCCTCTATAGAATACACTCTCTTCATCAGTGTGCTGACCCTGAAATGTGAAAGCAAGTTAAAAAAATAATTCCAATGCTGCTTGATGCTTTCAGTTCTAATGATATTTACAACTCTTAGTTTTGATTTTTTTCAATACTCTGTGCACCAGTATTAGAACTAGAACTCAAAACTTACATTTCCCTTCTATGAGGGTCAATAGCTTGACTTTTTTCATAAAACCATAAAAGTTTTTAAAATTAATATAATAATGTTCCCTATAAACGTATTCAAACTAATTCAATGGTCACACTAATTATGTATAACCAAGCATTAAAAGCACCAATGCTTTCCAAATTCCTAATACTTACAGAAGGCTTACCTGAAAAGACAAAATATTCCATCTGGAAAAGCTAGCAGAAAATGAGGGATCAAAAATTGCAACTTTTTTTTGCATACATACTCCTAATAAATGTTTTACAGTAAAAAAAAAAAAAAAAAAAAAAAAAAAAAAAAGTTTAGTTTTTTTGTATCTGCACTTCTGATAATACAGGACAGTGTTCTTGAACAGAACCACCCCCAATCCTACCTCCCCTAAGATGACTGATATAATAAAGTACACGGCCTTATGCATTCCTTTCATCACTGAAGTACAGTATTGATAAAAAACTGCTAAGGTAAATGTATACTTAAACAGTGAAGCCTCACCATTTAGATAAGTTTGGAAGCAAGAAGGAACTCACTTCTATTGGAAAAAAAAAAGTAATATTTCATAAATTCCTGAAATATATGAAGTTACGTCTCAGTCAGTGTTCAGCTCTGAACTATCTCAAACTCCCATGTAATGAAATCATCCAGAGTTAATGTTTCATAATCTATATTTTCTTTCTACTGTGAAATAGGAGAGATTGTCTAGAGAACTACCCACTGATTAAATCCACTGAGACAGGAAAATCTCTGACTGCCATAAAGTTTAGGAACATTTGTGCCAGCACATCTTCTTAGCTGCCAATGAGTGCCTCTAGGTGCCTAACCCATGGGAGTCCATAACTAATCAAAGCAGGCCTATGCTATGGTGGAGCAATTTCTGGTACCAGAGAGTCACAATTTTTCTCTGTACTCTCTCCTTGTTCTCCTTCACTCCCTGATATGGATGGTGCTTCCCTGTCTCTTATTTCCTTTGTGATCACATACCTCAAGGGACTGAGAAAGCAATGGTTGGCATATTACTGTAACAGGCAAATCCTGCTTCTGGTTACTGACACTTCACTCTTTCGTCTTTCAGTCCCTGTTCAGAGAAGATGATCAACACTGGTAGGAAAGACTTGGGGATGCAGTTTGGCCATGCAGTATGGCACCAGAGCATGCAAAGGATATGTAATGCTGTCTTGAGCTGCTGCATCAATGGAGGGAAAGCAGAAATAACAAGTCAGAAACAACAAGCAAAACCACTAAGTCCAAGGCAGCATCATGCTGTATCTGAAATATGCTTGTTCATCATCAGTAAAATTCACCTCATCAGTTGGTACCTAGTGGTTTATTGTTATTTTCCATCAGTCCCATTCTTTCCAGCGTATGATCCATATCTCAGTCCTATCGGGAGCCACAGTTTTGCCAAGGAATAATGAAAAATTGAACCCCTGAAGTGAAATGTAACATTAATTGTCATCTGGATTCAAAATTTATCAGGGATTCAAGTAAATCAGAAACTTGTTTATATTTCAGTGTAGGGGTATTTAAAATCTGAAGTTCTAAGTCCAACTCTACTCTGATCTTTCATTGACACTGTTCAGCTACAACATCCACAGTAGTCAAGGTGGCAGCTTTCCTAACAGCTATTTTTCAATGCCACAAAGTAGAATGAACGCCAGTTTAACTGCGCTAGAAAGATTATGAAGACTAAATTGGATAGTAGTGGTTAGATGCTCCTGAGTGAATAGAGCCAGAGGCCATCAGTGTTCCCTTGAGCTTGGGAGGACAGAAAGGACAGAGTACAAGGTTCCAATTCTGCTCTTCCAGAGTTTTCTACCAGCAAAGCAGGTATTTAAGAGCTGTTCTGGCTGATATCCTCTTGAAACCATCCAAAGTTACTAAGTCATTTATCTTTCCTAGTAAATTATTACAATACATTGAAGTAATATGGAGTATTTTCACTGTTTTATTTGGAGACAGTTCATCTTTAGTTAGACAAAACCAATTTTAATAGGCAAATAATTAGTTAATGATAATTATGGCAACATGAAGTAATGTGTTTTGTGTTATTAAGCAAAATATATTACAAAAGCAGAAAATAACTTTCTAAATTTGTGTCTGTTTCTGTAATGTTCTGTATCAATATGTACAGTGCAGTCTTCACAAATAGTGCCTTGCCAGACTCAGAAGCTACTTGCTTATCTTTGGCATTTATATTCCCCAGATTTGCATTTGCAGAACTGTCCTGTATCAAGTGCACTTTAACCAAACCAAGCCCACTGAAACAAAGTCTTTCACCCTGAGGTCAGTAGACATTGTATTAAGCCCTACTATAAAGGCATAGATTTCAGACAGTGGTGCATTCCATATGGATCAGAGATTTTTTATTAAGTTCACAGTGAAAGTACTTAACAAGGTATATGAAATTGTTATCACTTTTCCATAATGAATTCCACAAGATAATTTTCATATTCAAACACAACATATCAGAAATTTGAGGGAACAGTTTGGCCCATTGCTTCAGGGACTTTTTTTTTTTCTTTAAATCAAATCAAAATACAAACATGATATGCTTTTTTGCTTTGATAACTGTAATGTAAAAACAGTCCCAAGTTTTTTAAGGTATTTTTCTCTCCACAATGAAGTTCTCAACGTATGAATATTTAGACTCAGACACAGGGCCCCAGACAACTATAGAGCATTGCTGAAGCATGAAAAGCTGAAAATAATCATATAACCATAATGAACTGACAGTTCAAAGTTGTGTCTACAATAGCAAAGATTGCTTATAAAGCAATCCTTTTTAATAAATAATTTAATAAATATTTTTAAAAATAATCCTTTTTCCAAGAAAGTTCAACCATCAGCTGCTAGAATAAAATGAACCTACAAAAAACACTGACCAGGGGAAAAGTGATCCTTTTTCATATAGATAGGAATAGAAAAAATGGTCAAAAAAAAAAGTTCTTGAAGAAAATAAAGAAAAGGAAAGAAGACACTGATAACTGTCCATTGGGTGACAATACTGGGGATATTTTGTTCATAGACTATATCCTGGGAGGACAGGATTTTAGGGATTTGGGATTTTTATGGGTTTGGGGTTTTTTGTGTTTGTGATTGTTTTGTTGTTTTGTTTTTTTGTTGTTTTTTTTTTTCTTGTTTGTTTGGGGGGTGGATGTTTTGTTTGTTTGTTTGTGGTTAGGGGTTTTTTTAAATTTTACTATTGCAAAGAACAAAAGAGGACAATCCACACACATACACTACTGCAAAAGAGTAAAACAAGAAAAAGAAGTCTTGTAGACAGATGTTTAGATACTCTTTAACAGTAGCTCTTCATATCTCTGGGACCCCAAATTGCATCCCATTTCTTTCCCCTTTTCTGTCACTTTATGTTTTTCTGCAAGCAAAACTCATTTCATTTTCCTGACAAGGAAAAATTCTAATAAAATTATCTGATGCTGAATACCATTCTCAATAGCTACAAGCCATGTTTCTGAATGAATCACTAGCCTATATCTGCCAACTCCTTTAGCAATGTGTCATTAATGATAATCATAACCTATGATTTTCCTTCTTTGTCAATCTATGCAGAGTTTATACAGTGATGTAAATTTGATTATTGCATTCATTACTGTTCTTTCTTCCCTTTTTCTTTCTTTTTGCTCAAGAGAAGTAACGAACTGCTTGCTTAGTTGTGATTTTTCTTCAGCTTCTTACTAATATTCAGCAGATCCAAGACATACTCAGTCAACATCAGTTAGACTTAGAAAAACCAATGCTCTGAGCAGCTGATATCACTCTGCTTTTATCCCATTTAATCAATTCTGTTATTTCAATGGATGTAAATATTACATTTGTGGTTGCAAACATGACCATTAGCTACACTTAATGTAGAACAGCTGCCATCCAAATGTTTTCTTATGTGAACTGCTACCTCTTATTTTTTGTTTTGACATTAATGATCAATAATACTTTTGATGAAAGAGAAGTAGAGAGCAAAGGCACAGAGCTAGCACTGCCTGATGATATCCTAAAGTAGCAATGCCAAAGTTCAAACAGATGTTAAACTGTTGTCACTTGGTTTCACCTCACATTTTAATATGATGAAGCCAGCAAAACAAAACTGTTACTCAATAAAGTAGAATTCTAGTTTCAGTTATATATATCACTATTGGCCAGCAGCACATTTCTTTTGGGACGTAAAGACTGATTTTACTGATTTTATATATACGACATTGAAATAATTGAAAAAAATTGAATGCACTAGAAAGTACCTCAGACCTCTTTGTCTCTTCCAGTTTTTGAGTACCTTCATGTGTCTCTAACTCATTTCTTGAGTAGTCAGTCCAATGTAAGTAGGCTGACCCTATGCATCAAGATTGGAAACCTTAAAAGATGGTTAGAAATTATTCTGGTAAAGACATAGAAGAAAAGATCTCAAGAAATCAGAAATTACTAGAAAATTACTGTGCACAGATTCTTGATTTTCATAACACAAAGGATCTTTATATTATGTGAAAATTTGGGCCAGTGGATATGCACTGTTCATGTATTAAGCAACCTGTACTTTCAGGGAAACTAGGTAAAGTCTTTAGCTTAGATACCCAGCTCACATTTCCCACTACTGTGGCCATCTGTCTTTCCATTGCTTAGGCAGAGGGGAAAAATACTTCAGCAATAACAACCTCCTGACACTGCACTGAACAAAACAATACTTTGCTGAGGTTGCTCACTCAGGTGGAATAGGAGCAGTTGCTCTGCCCACAACCGCTCTGCTAGCTTTGTGTACTGAAACTGTGTTCCTGAAACCAATTCTACTCTTGCTCTCCATCAGTATTATCTCAGGCTTCCTGAAAGGCACACATTTAACCAGATTTCAAGCAGACTGAAATAGCTTGGTAATAATAGTGTGTTGCAAAATACCAAATTGAGTGATTTATTATAATTGAATAATACTATAAATAACTCAGCCGATCACTGTGGCACTTCATTAATATTTTCCCCATCTCAAGATGAACTGAGGAAGTTAGTTTGATTAAAAGTAACTCAAACTAAAAGTCAGTAGGACCATGTAGACAGTATGTTTGATGAAATGGAATTAATGTCTCCAAACCAGCAGAATCTGATGGAGAACAAAGTACTCCAAGTTTGTATGTATAACATATACATGTGTAACTGATTTGAAGATGAGACACATGGTGGAAATTTGACTAATATCTTTCTTTAAATCCTTATCATGCTTTGTATTAGCCGAGAAACTAGAATTAACTATGAATTTTTCTAGGTGATTACCGGCCCAACTCTATACATTATTTGAGCATTTGTTCTTGAATAAGTCACAGCAAAATTGTGCCCTTTTAAAGACCAAAGCATTACTTTCCATATCCCATTTTCCCTACTCTTTTCATAGTGCTGAATTTTATTAGCTCTACAGATGTAATTAAGACCAAATGTGGTCATCCTCCAGTGGATTTCATTATCCTTTGGAAAACTATGACATTGAGTAGGAGGCACCCTCCCTCCTTTTGCAAAAGACCCTGAAGGGCCATAATCTTTAAGGTCTGTCCTGATGCTTTCTGACATATTGTTTAATCAAATAAATTGGGCAGAGGGAGGGATCGGGAGGGGTTGTGAGGGTGTGTAGTGGAAATATTGCCACCATTACCTTGTTAACAAATTACAAAACTGTTGGAAACTATTTGCTTCTAGACAAGTATCTGGGAATGTCATTTATTCTATCATTTTCTTTATATCCTGATGATGTTATGTGCTTTCAAATGACAAACTCTTACACAGGGTAGCTAGGGATTTTCTCAATTTTGGTTTCTCATTAATTTTTGTATCATGTTTTACATGCGGCATCTATTCATATCAGCTTAATTACCTTGATATTTGCTTTCCTTTTTAAAGTTACTAAAATGGAGATATAATGTAAATATTATCATATCTAACTCTGTAGTATTTCCAGTATGCAGAATGATAAATACAAAGCAGTCTAAACCCCCATCTCTTTGCATGTCAGGAACTATTACAGTGGCAGTAAGCATGACATGATAAATGAACAACAGAAAACAAGAGGACAGGCTGTCAATTGTAAAATTGGAACTTAACCATTCATTGTGCTTGGACAGAGTCCATTCTAAAAATAAGTTTTGCAGGTAAAGTCAGTTGTAGATGAATGATGGTGACAAAGGGACTTCCTTAATCAACGACAGTAAAAGATGCCATAATGAAATGTAAAATTATCTTACATATGTATTTGTCACTTGAGTGACATCTTCACGTCATCACTTATGCCAAGTCAATGAAAGATATTTAAAGATAGTTGGGACTAATTCAGAGATGATGCTATTTACATTGCTTAGAATATCTTCCAAGGTGTAAAGGCACTCCTCTGGATATGAAAGGCCACTGCATTCAGTGAAGCAGTGCACTGTAGCACCAAATAGCTAAAATTTACAGAATATACTACAACAGTTTATTAGATTAAAGGTTCAAAGCTATTTAACTGCTCACACTCCCTTTTACTCTGATTCTATTTGCTCCAATAACATTTATATCCTGTAAAAAAAATACAAATAGCTGTTAATTAAATTAATAAAATGAGTTTACAGAAAGAATTGTGAAGGCAGAAATGTAAGTAATCCATCAACTAGCAAATACTTTCCACATGATTAGCAGTGGGAATGTTCACATATCTTTTATCTAACCTGAATGTTACCCCTTTCTCTGCAGCTGGGCAATTTTTGCTAGAAAAGGTGTAGATGCACCACCAGTGTATACAGGTCACATTAGAACTACAGAAACTTTTAGGAATATACTACTTTTAATAAATCAACCTTTTATAATGTATACTGTACAATGTACATATATATTTTGTTATTTTATGATTTTCAGATTATATTGACATATACTCCCACATACGGTGTTGAAGGTGTTCATCTAATAAGGGAGTCTGATTGCTGCATAAAAAATGTCTGCACAGTAATGTGTCCACAAAACAACACATTGAAGTCTCTCTGTTGTAACATTTCCTGAAATTCTTAGCTGTCAAAATGTTGCAGAAAAATTATTGTATTAGAAAATGATGCATCTTTCTGGCTCAATTTTCTGCTGCATGGCTTTTGTCAACTGGAAGTTAAAAACAGACACACACCTAATGGTTTATATCAATATAATTCCTATTGCTTCCTATTTTTGAGAGTTAAATGTTCCTGTGACTGACATTACATAATGAGAAAAAATTAAGCTCTCAATGCAAAATTAAAGCCAGTCCAATGCTACAGGTTATTTCATTTGGCTACAGTGAGCTGCATGAATTTCTGGTGAACTTTAGCAAACAAGCATTATGAAATTGTGAAATTTCCATGCTGTTTTTCACCTGGGAAACTTTCTCTGCCTCACTAGCCTGAACATCTCCATTAGCTCACAACCAAAAGAAAACTTGAAAACACTGAGTTCACAGAAAAGTCAACCTCTGGCAAGGAAAGCATATTTTTCAAACAAAATGTCGAGTTCTGAGGCTAACCAGTGAATGTGCTGAATGCAGATAATCTAGGAATTCTTGGATGTGACAAATACAAGGACAACTGTCAAAGAAACTGAGTCAGGAAAGCCTGAGACAAGACAAGACAGAGAGAACATACGTTCTGTTTCATCTATGCACTTAGATCTTATCTCAGAAAGGTCACTTGGAAGAGAGGTAATCAGATTCCACAGAATGATTGATGAAAAATTATACAAATTCACTCCACGGCACAACTAGTTTGATATTCTACTTACTGCCAATTAAGTTACTGCAAGTCCCGAAATAGACACTTTGAGTTGATTATATTCTTGATACCCATCAACTTTAGTTAAGGTTATCCTGGAATCATAAATATGGAGGTGCCAGTAATATTTTCTAAAAATAAAAGTGAGGAGAGAAGGACAAAAGGTAACAGACTACCACAAACAAACAAACAAACTCAAAGCCGGATGGAGAAGAGTGTTAATAAATGATTGACTTGACATGACATGAATTGTGGCTCCTACGCTAACACCTCTTACCACACTGAACATGCTGATGAGCTTCAGAAGTTCAGCACATTAATAAGAGAATGAGTGCAACATATAACAAGGCAGGAAGGTAAAACTGATGAAAACAGTGAAGAAAAAATTTCAGTGCAATTTTAGTTCAGACATATCTGAACTGTTTTTTTCAATTAGATGTAAACTCAGACTAAAATTTCTAATTAAATCAGTCAGAACTTATTACTTCAACCAAAATTTACAGAACCACACAAATTTACTCCAACCACAAGCCAGCCATAAAATAAGAACGAAAAGGCAGAAAGATAATTTTTTTGAAAAACAATAGTCTTGATAAGTTTCTTTGGGTCTTAATAAAGCCCTGAAGCAGATTGAATAAAAAACACTAAGCTGGTTTTTTTTACCTTAGTGGATTTCTGAGAGGGGGGGTTTCTGAGAGATAGATGTAGGTAGTGCCTGCAAAGTGACTTAGCAAAACCAGCAGCTGCATGGGAGGAAGGATGTTGCAAACTTAGTGTTTCAATCACTTCCGTTTCAAAACTTGTTTCCTTGCTAAAGATATTCCCACCTTCACCATTATAAAAAGCAATTACTTTCTGGAGTGATTTCTTACAGACCGACCTTGTGTGTTAACTGGGCCAGCTAATAGCTCTGAAAGGTATAAGCCATGAGGCTTGAAGAAACTATGAAATAATGCATGATAACTTCTATAACAGTAGAGAGGACCAGATATCAAGGGAAAAAAAGTGTTTAGCTCACATTATTAAAATGTGCTTGGGTCTATATTTTAATTTACTAAACTAAAAACAAACAACATTACTTGATTAGTGTGATTTATAGCAATTCAAGAGATGTGAATGAAAGCAAGCCTTTCTCAGGAATGTTTCTTTAAAATGTTTCCTGAATATCTAGCTCTAGGTTATTTACTCTAACCAAAAGGCTGTGATTTTATTTTATATGCTATATGTCAAAAATTAATACATATGGTAGTATACAGATTTTTTTATCAAAATAATTAACAGGAGTCCAGTGCTGTCATCAACATTTAAAAATAATTTACTTCCATCAAATAATGGCCATCAATAAAGAAGAGCAGTTCGTGCACCAGGATTTCCATCTGTCATTCAGGTCTGCCATATTTTGCCATGCAGCTCACCTTTAGCACTGCAAACATCTCCACTCCCCCTCTACTGACTTGTAACAACCATGATCAGTAAGCCTTCCTTCTCTATGCTACTGTTAACTTTACAAGAATGAATGTTGTACATCTTTGGTGGAAAACATAAATCTTCTCAGAGATTCAGTGTAGCAAAGAGCTTTGCAATTTTACATCAGTTACAGACCCAGAATTGTGTAAAGGAACTGTAGAGAACATGTGACAAATGATCCATAAATTCTTGCACTACACTGAGTGATATGAAGTTGAGGCCTTCAGTCTACAATGAAAGTATACAATGCACCATCAATCCATAAAATGTTTTCTACTACTCTGAAATCATTAGCTGACTTGTTATAGTAGACAAAGTGCTAATAAGAATCACTGTAATCAGTAACTTTTATGGAAAGCTAAATGATTTTATGGAGAGGGAGGGAATAAAGGAAATTTAAAAAAAAGTCTAAGTAAGCAATTTCCAGATAAAAATTTATACAATCCTGTCATTATATAAGAGATATCAAATAATTGTATTAACAATTATCTTGTGTATCATGAACGCCATCAGAAAGTAAGATGGAAAAGTAAAATTTCTCCATGGTCCTGATATTCATACTGCTATCCAGTCTGAGAGGTACTATATTCCATCACCAGTCAGTCAGACAGCATTCACAGAATAAGACACTGCTTGATGAAAAAACATGACAGAATCAAGTTCTAAGGAACTGTGTAGTAATTATCCAATAGTATATTTTACTCTGAGTAGTATTATGGTCAACAAAACTTTCTTACGCTTTGTGGATTATTATAGTATATCTGACCATCTATCTTCCAGTACTTTTCCAAATAATAGGAGTAAAAAATTTCAGGTATTTTACCTTTCTTATTTTCCCCAGTCTTTTCTTGTTTGGTTTTTTTGGTGTTGTTTTGGGGTTTTTGTTTGTTTGTGGGGTTTTTTTGTTTGTTGTTGTTGTGGTTTGGGTTTTTTGTGGGGGGAGAGGTTTATAATTTTCATGTTTAACTGGTATTTTCTGCAGTAATCTTCACATCACCTTTCCTTTTTTAAAATAAAAACCTAATTTGTTCCTAATCCAGCTACAAATAAGATGATAAATAATGAAAAAATGACTCTGAAATGACATTATAACAAACTATGAATGAAAAAAAATTATTACAAGCATTATACACTGACTCAATACCCTCAGGCAAAATCAAGTGTAATGGTATTGATGCAATAGTGCAGTGGAATTTATTCCAATAATTCTGAGCATGCATAATTTTTAAAGGTAATATAAGTTTCAATTATAAATTCTCATTTCATTTTATGACTGGACATGTCCTATGCTTTCAATCAGAAATACCATACTTCAATGTTTCTCGTACAATTATTCTCTAGGTCTAGTTATAGGTTTATTTATATTAAATTTTTGAAAAATAAAAAGTAGATTCACTAAGTAAAATAGTCAGGCTAATTTTAGGATATACCAGGCAGTTATCCTATTAACATGAAGTAACAAAATATCTTCAGGATTTTTACAAGCAAACTACTGACTCCAAGTAGCTTTGATGAAGGAGAAAGACCAGAGCTGAAGAGCTGACACTTTGAAATATAAAATGTTAAAAACCATTATCTGTTTAGCTGAACAAGCACTTTCTTATTTGTTAAAATTTAGTTTCTAAATAAGACCATGCTCTACATAAAATGGAACTATCCTCTGTTTAAAATTGCTGATATGTGGTTACTCTGTTGCAAAACATTACATAATTATGCATCCAGACTCCTATTACAATTTTAAAAATTAAAAACATTACACAATAAATAGAGAGTATAATATATTCTCATCCGGACTACAAGAATATATTTCCACTCTCAGACACACAAAGTGAAGAGAAAGTTGGAACTTCCCATCTGAAAATTCAGACAAAAATTTTATCACATTAAATAGCACATTGTTGTAAACAAGAACAGAACAAAAATTTATTGCCCCCTGTAGTTCTCTGTCAATCTGTGTTCTATCACAAAGTCCTTAAAAATATTAACAGAGATTACTTCCTTTTCTGCTTTGCTTCATTTATGTTATTTACAGTAGCTTTAGCTTGTGAAATACTGTTAAGTTGGTTTACTCTAATTTTCTTTATAAAGTTTCATATGAATGAATGAAACAAGAAAAATGCAGAATCCTGGATTTTATGAAACATAACTGAGTGTAGTTCATGCCGTATTATTATAAACAAGCCGCATCAAGAGAACATTATTTGGGACTACAAAATCAAAGACCTGCAATTTAAGAATTCCCAGAATGGGGTTGATTTTGTTTTTAACCTTAATTCCTTAATTCAGTTTTCCTATGTACATGCATAAAGACTTCTTTTTCTTTGAAGAAATGCTGCTTCCTTCAATTCCTGTAGCATACTTAAACTTCTTTCACAAGGCAGAAAATACACTGTGACATAGGACTAACAAATACTGCTGACAGCACTGACAACAATCTTGGGTTGCAGTCCAATGTAGGATCAGTCAGTTTTAGCAAGTTGAGTTTTTACAATCTCTATCTGTTCTAGCTACTTTTCTTCTCTACTTTCTTTCATTGTAGCCTTCATCTCTCCCTTCAGATTTCTAATGTAACTTCAGGCTCCACTCATGCCATGTGCATGTGTAAAATGAGATAAACAGAGTTTAGTCAGTTATCTGGGGCAATTGAAAGTTTACCCATTTCTTGCTGCCATCTTAGATCATCAGCCTGATTAATTCAATTTATTTTTCAGTCCATCAATCTTCCACTCATATCTCTCCCCGGTCATTCTTTTTTCAGCTCAGTGTCTTCAACCAACCTAGATTCTTTTACACAATGCCGCTGCTAATCAAATATACCCATTCCCCATCACTCTGTACAATCATTCTGCACTTCTTTATCAAGCCTCTACATCCACCACAAACTTCCCATTCTCCCTCCCATTCCATACCCCATTTTTCTCTCTAGCCCATGGCCCTTTAATTTTCCAGCTTTCTCTCTACCAAGCTTCTGTTCAAATGATTCCTTTTTTCTTTTAAGATATGTTGCCTGCCCCACATTGAATAACTTACCCATGCATGCTGATAGAATAATTAAAACACTCGAAAAAGGTTGCCTCTGTTCTGCCCTAGCAATTAAAATTAATATAAAAAGTATAGTTAAAATATTTTTGATCTGCACCTATTTACGCATTTTGAGAGCTCCCTCTTTTCATTAGCAGTGAAGGTTTCACTAAACTGTTCAGAAAACACAGTGGGCAAAGAAAAAAACAATTAGGTACTTTTATCTTTGTGTTAGATGTACAGCTTGCTATTACAAAGGGATTAAATTTAGCTAAATATATACATGAATTGCATGCAGACTCTGTAAAAATGAACAATCATATACTATATTGAAACATTTAAACTGCTAAGAGAACACTGAGGGGAAGCACACTTTGAAAGAAAATGTGTAATCATTTTTTTAGTTTACTAAGAGGTAAGAAAAGTAGGTTATTTTAATTCTTAATTTAAAAAAATAGACCAGGTGCAAAAAGAACAAATCCTCCAAATCACATATGCAATTTCCACTTTCCTGCGAGAGATCAAGAGGTATTGGAATGTAAATTAAAGTATGCACATCTGTTTACAATGACTCAGTGTTTAATTGTAGTAATGATTGTGTGAACAACTGATCACATTGGAAATCAATATTATAAACTTTGAATCTTTATGTTTACTTTAACTCTAATCCAGTCATTATTGCAGACATCTAAAGCAAACTCTGCAGCTGCAGCATGTTTAATTCATCAAGATGTTCTCAAGGCTGACTGTCTCACTGTTATAACTTCATAATTTTAGAGCAGCATCTGCCAAAATAAGATTATAAAATCCAGTTTTCAAAGAATCGTAAAAAATGTCTCTTTAAGTGTGCAAGTAAACTTTGGCAAGCATCTCTTTTCAGTGAAAGATAATATGGAGTAAATGTTCTCAGATGACACAGAAAAGTGATTTTGAGGCTATAACTCTTGAATACACAATTAAACACTTGTGAATATTACACATCTTTATGTAATAAAATGAGAATATAGAATCATAGCCAACTCTTCTTTCCAGTGATATATATTTTTGAGAAATACTGTATTGGGAAATGACAGAAAGGAATCAATGCTTGGAAAACAAATCTGGCTTTTTACGGGGAGACTTGTTTACAAAGTTCTGGGAAGTACACTTAACAGTCCAGCCATCTGTAATCAGTCTGGCTTCCTCAGAGCTGTTTCCATCCTCTAAGTCCAGCCACCACACATAACTTTTCCCACCAACATGGTCACTGTCAGGTAAGACATTTCAAAATTAAATACTGTCTGGTAACTGTAACTGTGAAAGTAGTGGTGTGCCAGTAACACAGACTTAGATTCATCCAGAGAAAGATCTAAGTATCATGGAGGGATGCTAGAAGTTCCAGTATGTTGCCATGCATGACTGGATGGGCTGCCTGCTGCAAACACTGTGATTGTCTGTGAAGCAACTACTTAGGCAAAAGATGGGTAATAGCAGAACTCAGCAAATTTACATACATCATCAAATTAGCTCATCAGGGCATTACAGTCATATAACAGTCATTTATCTGGGCTGCAATCACACCTTCATTTGGCTTTACATGCAAAGACAGACAAGGCAAGCCCAGACTGAAGAGTCGGTTAAGGATTTTCCTAAATAGAAATGCTTTCTGAAGCCATGTGATCAAAGACTGTGCAATAGTGATCTTCACAGTGTGGAAGAAATCCCAGGATAAATTTCCCCTTACATGTTTATAATGGTTTCTCAAGGAAAACTAAATACTCTCTTAAAAAGAGTTGGTAGCACAAGGTTTTACTGTTTTTATTGTAACTGTACAGCACCTAATGTATTGCAAAGCTGGGTTTTTTTATAAAGTTTTCAGAGCATCTTGTGAATTTATTATTTAGAGCAGTTATATATACCGCCTCGCTTGCTATTCAACAACTAAATATCATTTAATGCCACTCAAATTCACACAATGGTTTTTTAAATGCAAAACTGTCATCAATCATATACAGTCTTCTGCATAGAGTGTAATTTTTTTCCCCAATATTTCTTTAGCAAATAAAAACATTAATGCAGCTATTTCCTGTCTTAAATTTTCATAGGACATAAAACCACTAACTGCTTTCTGTTCCAATGATTCTTCAAAACAACACCAAGGTTGTGACTCTCCTCTTACAAAAACTCAACAACCCATGATGTTAGTGCAAGTATATTTGTATCCTAATAATTTAATGATTCTATTATGCCCTAAGAACCTGAGCTGCTCTTTTACAAAAAAAGCAATGCTAATTATTTACATCACTTCATTTTACTGCCTTGAACAGCATAAAGTAATAATTGGACTTAAAAGTGATTTTCTGGAATATTGTGGAAATATATGGATTTATATAAGATAAAAATAAAAATCTACAAAACAAATTAAATCCTCAGATCCCACAACAAGCCTGAGCATCTCCATGTGCTAGTGGTCCAGTAAAGGTACAAGAAAGAGACACTTTCTACATGGCCATGATTTGGCCCTGAAGCTCTTCCACACACCATCCCTAGAACTGTCATGCTATGAAATATAAACAGCAAAAAGTATCTGCAGCATCTTAATGCATCTAGCCCATCCCACCTCTCTTTCAGCCTAATTCCCAGATGCTCACTCCCATGCTCAAAAGATAACAATTTGAGGAAATATCCAGAACTACTGGCATGGAGCCACTGAAACTAGTCCCTGTTTTATGCAGAGGCTTCTTCTATGAAATCAGAAGTGATTACCACTTGGATGCCAAATATAGTAGACTTCTGCCAAGCTTTTTGGCTCTGAGTAACTGCTGAACAGCAAATGGCACCAAGAGGACATTGAAAGGAAAGAGCAATAGACAATCCCACTACAGCTGAAGTTGTGTGAAGTACAGCGAGGAAGTTTTAAATATCCTTCTTTACTGTAGCTACAAGGAATAGATTCCAAATAGTTACCAAAATGTAAAACCAACAAAAAAGTAGCTTATATTCTGACAATATGAGTTCTGGAGTGTCTGGTAATGGTACTAGTTTTAAATATATTCAGATAAGGAAGTTTATTTAGGAAGTAATAGTAAAAAAAAAAGGTTGATAAATTCTGCATTTTAAAAACTCAGCTTTATCCATGGTATAAAAGGTAGGACTGAGTTTTGTACAACACAGTAAATCTTTCAGAAGAGCTTTCTTCTGTCCTTAGCTTTGTGGCATCCTCACACCAAACTTTATGGAGAGACATGGTATATGGATTCTACTGGCTGAGAATCACTGAAATGCAACTTCCCAGGATTCCCAGAGAAAACAGCGTTCTAGGGAACAATATTTCTAATTAACACATGTATAGTCAAACGTAATAGTCCATTGCCTTGTGAACAGATGTATTCAGCAGAAAGCTAATTAATTTTGTTTCACTGTAATTTAGCTACTGGCCTAAACCCATGTGTTCCATAAATGTGATGTAATTATCAAAATACTGCCCTGAAAAAAAAAAAATCTAATAGAATCTAGTTTACCAGGCACTTTTAAAAGTCTAAGCCTATTTGAGCTCCTGATGGCTTGCCCATCTTCTCAACAACTTGTCTGAAGTTACTGGGAGCCTGAGTTCAAACAAGTAAATTAATTCAGAGCCAGAGTCCCCAGAGCTTATTGGCTCCATGAGCATGGAGCAGCCAGCAAAGCCAAGTGCCTCAGAGCTTGTAACAGCCCCAAGAGCCATCTGAGCTTTGGAGGTTTGGAACATTTCACAAGTCAAATCACGATTAAAAGAGGGATCAGAAATGTTCAGAGAACATGTTTGTTTGAACATGCCCTCTGTCACATGTTAACTGGTACATGAGGCTTTGGCTGACTAATCACATCAGTCTACCAGCATTACATGATGCCCTGTTACAAAGTGATACAGGAAAAGACATATGTACTAGGGAGGAACTGACCTACTGCAGAGTAAGAAAAGGCACAAATAGAGTAGGTCATCTCCAGACTTTTTTTACAGTCTGAATACAAATGCTTTCCAGATATGTTAACAGCTGTTCCACTTTTTCCTCTCTGTTGAGCCAAAATACAGCAGTATATGCAAAATTATACACATAAATTTCAGAGTAATTTGGCTGTGCACTTAGGACATTTCCAAATTCCATGCTTGGACAGTGTATAACCCTGAGGAATCTGATAAAATATCACATTACTTTCAGCTTACTCATTCAACCTTTCCTTTAAATGTTAAATGTTATCTAGCCTGTGTTTCCTCAATGGGAGTGGAAGTTTGTGCAGCGACTATCTTCACAATCATTAACGTTAACACTTCAGACACTAGTGACAGGCATAATGTCTTACCATGTACATCAGGTTTTTTGGAAGCTGAAGAAGGACCTTTTATATCCAGTTACTACACATAGAGAATGTGAGGGAGCAGAGAGAGCTTCAACCAGACAGACTGCAGCAAATCTACAGCTGTTTGTTATAAACACTGAGTGTGTGAATTGGACTTTCAAATGGATGAGCCATGAGAAAGAACAGGATCACAACAGTCTGGTATTTAGGAACTGCAAGCTGCAACCTGAGATAACATCCAGGGACACAGAGGCAGAGGAGGAAAAAAAAAAAAAAGAAAAAGAAGAATGCAACAAATTTATGTTCCTGTGGAATTTAAAGCAATAAAAATGTTTTGCAGCAATGTGAAAGAGCAGCTAACAGCAGATGTCAGAATAACAGAAGTTATTCAGATGTTTTACACCACAAAGTTGTAGCCACCCTTTTTACACTCATTTCCTGGACTTTGAAGTGGCATTAATAGTACAGAGGAGAAAGTGGGCAGCAACACTGGAGTCTGAAAAACTATTAGTATGTACAAAATGGAAAGAAACTATGTCATATGATCAAGAAATAGAAACTTGGATGAGATTAATCATAGAGACAAAGTAAAGGCATGAAGAGCATACACAGATAGTAGGACTTTATGGTGGGCTTAACTTCAGAGATGATGTTAAGTTTATAAGCTGACTGGACCATAGAATTTCATAGTCTGAACAACAAGGAAGCTTTTCCCTCAAGTAATATTCTTACTGAAGAAAAGCACAGACTTGAGTCTGAGAGCCATTTCATGGGAGAACAGTAATTCCACATTGTCTTACCCATCCCCTTGAAGTGTGCAAAAATCCAGTATCATAGAGTCCATCTCTCCACAATGCTCTCCTTGCATGACAAGGATATTCTAGCTAACAACACCAGAGTTTGGTAAAGGAGCAACCAACAACCTTTGCAGTTCCTGAATCTTACTCCAGGTTGCTGATACAGAAGGATGCGAGAAGCACTCACATCCTCACAGCTATGCCTTTAAGAATTGAAAGACTGTTGTTTGCCAGACAGTTAAAAAAAAAAACAAACTTTTAAAACAGTAAAAATAATAAAACATTATAGTACAAGTAAATCACACATTTACTGCAATCCCATGCAATCAGATGATCCTTATTCACCTTAAAGACAGATGTTTAAAAATAAAACATGGTTCAGAGCTGTATCTTCTTTAGTTAGATCCACTCGTCCTCTCCCCACCTTACCCAGACAAAAAACTGTCTGAATGTTGTCAAAACTTGCTAACAACTACCCTAGTACATCACAGACATTTAATCATTGCAAAGAAAGTAACCTTCTAATCTCAGTATGGAAAAAGAATGTATATATACATGCACACTAAAAACTGCAGTACCGGCTGAACAGATGACCATATTGCATAAAGACAGAGGTCAGTGCTTACACTCTTATTAGCTCCTGACTAGGTCTAGACACAATGCATGTTATAAGCAAAAATTCTTTATAGTGTGCTAAGAGATAAATCACCCCAAATCCAACATGGACGGGTGTAAAAGCTATCAGTGATGCCATGATTTCCAGTTTAAAGATGTACATTTTTCTAGAGGAAAAACCTACTTTTCATCTGACCTGTCTTATGGTTCACATAGAAAAATTAAATTATTTTTTTACAAAAGCTCTTCTACTTGCCCTAGCATATTGTTCATTCATGAATCAGGAAATTTTTACAGGAGAATTTTATTGGCCTAGTTCATAAATGTGTCATGCCATTTGTAATCACCTCAATCACAATAATATTATTATAAGATAAAGGGAATATACAATTCCTCTTTCTTTCCAATGGCTGATTATTGATGTCCTTCATTCCACAAGTTTGAGAATCATTGTAAGGTTTGATCTCCAGCTGATGTAAATCACAGAAACTTCATACTTCAAATTGGTATATACAAGTGCTGATTTCCATAGTTTTAGGACACTGTTCTAAGGAGGCACAGATTTGGACATTCACTCATCTTTTTGTGAAAAAGAAGCTGACAGATAATAGGTAGTAAATTTTCAAATTTTTTTGACAGAATTGTCCTACTAAAGGAAGAACTACAAAATGCTGGTTTTATTACAGAACTGATATTTCTGGTAGTTGCACACCGCCTTCCAAAACCCACAAATAGATGAAAAAGATTTATCCAAGAAAAAAAAAATATTATCAAGGCTGAGGAATAATTTCACGGTGTAATTTTGTAACAAGCCGCTGGAGGAAATACGTGTTCTTTTTGTTCTCCTCTACAAACCATGTAATTGATTCCTAACTGCTGTGTTAATGCTTCCTACTCCTCTCAGAATTCCTTTGGAAATACAGTAAAGTAACCAGGACTCTCTCCTGATGCAGCCCCTTGAACACTGGAATCTGGGATTCTCCAACACACATCACATTTCAGGCAGTGGACCACAATGGAAGCTTTAGTGACAAAGGGCTGATCAATATTAAAATAGAATAAAGTATACAAAATTATAAATTGGAATGTAGAGTAAACCAGGAAATTGTTGTGTTTTATAACAAAAGACACTCCCTTACAGGCACTATTAGATTCCGTAAAAAACAAACAAACAAAAATAAAGTATATTTGCTATAGCATGGTTTATTAACTTCTTATACCAGCTTACAAAATTTTAAATGATGACAGGCAAGTGTTTTCCAAAAAAGGATTTGGTCTTCATCAGATGGAGAATTAGTTTGTCTCCATGACCTTTCTATCCCTTTTGCTATACACACACACACACACACAGAGTAATAAAAGAAGAATGAAACAGAAAGAATTTGGCCCAGCTCCTGAATTTATACCCCAGTGACTGTTACAGAGTCCTGCATGAAAGCTTGTTGACCTAGACAGAGCCAGTGACATCAGGTAAGACCTCTTCAGCAAACCAGGAGAGAAGTATGGAAGAGATGTGATTCAGTTTTTACCTATGGTGCCTAATTAACATTAATTAAGGTTGTGTTGAGAGATTTTGAACAGATTACACAAGGGCTATCTGCTTTCTGATTGTTTTAGCTTTAAGAAAGCTTCCTTTTGAGAAAGCAAAATTTTCTACCACAAAGAAAAATGTCCTTATAAAATACAGACGTTCCTGTTGCAATCTAAATTTAAGAGATGGTACAAATGAGACATCCATGTTTTTAGTATTTCCACCCAGTGAAATGAGTTGGTTTTTTTTTTAATGAAAACACTAGAATGACAGTAAAGAACATTCTCTAGTCTTCATAATTAAATTAAGAAAAAAAAAAAAAAAAAGCATTTCATGATTTGGGTATATGCTACCTGAAACAAAAGTAAAGTTACTAATCACAGATTTTAAGCTTACTAACCCTATGACCCTAAAAATCAATCAACTTTGGCAGCCACACAACTTACTGCAAACTTCCACTACAGGTCATCATCTCAAATTTTAGTTAGACACCACTGCTGTATTACTCACATTCTTCACGTTATTACACACTGGGTGGCAGTGTGGAAGGCTTTTTGTTCAGAATGCCCTTCATAGGAATAACAATACAAAATCACAAAAGTTAAAATAAGAAAAAAATATTTGAATTGAACAAATGACATTATAAATAGTATTATACTTAGAAGGACAGGGAAGGGGTGGGTGTCTCTGCTTCTTGTTAGAACAACACGAATTGATAAAAGACCCTGTTTTAAATAGATTATAACATCATTGACACCTGGTCTGAAATTTTTCATATTGCATATCTGCCTTGGAATTTTATTACTTTGTGGAAAATATCAGCTAATGTAATTTAGTAATTTCTGAGAACGCAGCAGACAAAACCAGCGTTCTGCTGTAGCAATAGGTTAACATGACTTCTTGTTCTGAAATCTGTAGTACATCTGTGCTTTGCAGCAGAAAATAAAATTTGGAAGTAAACTGGCTATGCCTGGGATTAAAAGAGAAAGGGAGCCTTACATTTTATCAGTGTGTGTGTGGAGCGTGTGATGAGAGACAGACATTTGAAAGCAGAATCCTCCCCAAGAAAGGGACAATTGATCCATTCATGTCCTTCATTTGACATATGGAAATCTCAGATTAAGGACTTCATGGTCAAGACAGTTGAAATTTGCCCTGAAGTTTTGCATTTATTTATTTTTTCTTTGTCATAGAATTAATGCATTGTAATAAGTAATAAGGAAAATTTTGTAAGCCTTGTTTCTCAGTCCTTTAATTCTCTTTCATCAGGTTTGGGCAGTGCAGTAAAAAAATGTAAATTGAGACTCAGACACATAGAATGTCTGGAGATTCAGTTACGTCTACAGCTGATGGCTTTGGGAAACGTGATATGGATATATAAATTTCTGCATATTTTTCAAAGTCCTGAGGCAGATACACCACCAGTGAAAATTCAGACCAGACACTGCAAACAGGGGATCCTTCAATTCAATGGATTTTTAGGGCCTTAAATCTTTCTCTGCCTCAGTTTTTACTTTAAAATTTGGGACAACAAAAGCATCTTTCTTCCCACAGCACATTGTGACGATAAACTCATCATTTATCTGTGAAACATCCTGGCTAGTCCAGTGAAATATACATGGAAACTCACATTTTTTCTCCCAGAAGGATTTTGAATGGTATGTCACATATAAAGCCTAAACATAATGAATAAAAAAATAATACTGATTGATGCTCTTCATGAATGAACAGTTTCCGTTTGGCATCACTGAATGCTTCAGAGTTCTGGGTAAAATCAGCAGATGTAATGATATATATTTGTATACCAGGCAGGCAAATTTTGCTGCACACAGAAAGTAACACTGTCATTTCTTAAATTCTTTGTATATCCCTAGTGGAGCTATCAGTTACATGCCAAACCCTATATAACAGAGCAGATATTAACTTGCATATAATTTGCTATATTATATTGAAGCAAGGAGTTTATGTTTTGAGTGCTTTCAAAATATAAAAGACAAGCAGAAAGACATTGACGTAATTCCTGACTTCATGAAAAAACTTCCCCCTTAGACATTTGATAGCATATTTATCTATTAAGCAAATTTATATTTTCTTCTGAAGCATCTAGTATTGACAATTGTTGGAGACAGAATATTTGACTAAATGGATCATTAGTCTTATCATTTCCCTGGGTTTCTCTGTGAACTGAGGATGCCTTAGCATCTGAGCCTGACAAGCACATATGGAGACAGCTGAAATGGAGAGGGCTTAGATCACTGCTGTATCTCACAATGAGACAATGCTGCATGTAAGCAGAGATGCTAAAAGCAGTCTCCATTCTATAAGGAATATATAGAAAAGATTAATGTAAAATCTTGACATGGTACTTTTGCCTTCGTTTATAATGACATCAATAAACATCTTCAATATTGATTTTTGTTTATTATTAAAATGGCCTAATACAAATACAGACATTATGGCAGATAAATGCAGAGATCAGTATAAGTGCAGCCAAGAGCATTTAGACCAGAAATACTACCAATTACTACCACGACTGTCAAGCCTGTCTAAACAGAACTCCACATAGACTTCTGAATGCAGGGCTTTAAAAGCAGAATGGTCCCTGATCTGCACTTAGTATCATACCCTACAAAAACTTCCTTCTAGCTGACCCTGTACTGTTTGACATATTTTCAAATGTCAGCATAATCCCTGTTGAAATTGTCCTGGGACACAGAAATGAGCTTTCATTCTGAAATGGGACAGTAAAATACTTATTTCTAATATTTGCAGATGAGTTGTTCTCAGTTTTGTGAAGGTTGCATAGTTCTTTCCAAACACCATTATCTATATTTCTTGGTAAATATCAGAAATTACCCCAGCAATCCCAAAAGAGATTTCTGGATTTATTTGTTCAGATTTAATCAGACTCTGTCAGTGAAAATAAATCTCATGAAGGTGGGACTGTTTTACCATATAACAGATAGAAAATCAAGCTAAAATATTCTATAAACTTGAATATAAAAAATAAACTGAAAATGCAGACTTAGAAATAAAAGCACAATAGCTTTCCTTTTGAGAATAAATAGTACCTTTCTCCTGTCATACAAGGCATGGTTATCCAATATCATCTTCCTTTCACGAGTAGCATACCTCCGCAAATCACGTCCAAATTGCTATAAAACATATAGCAAATATCAGCAATTCTGACAATCCAAAATTGTTATCCTTTATATATGAGTTCCAACACAAAACCAAATAATAAACTAAAGAGGTAAAATTTACCTCTATTAAAAAGACTATGGTCTGAAAAAATATATCATCTGAAAGGACAATGCTTTGATAGACAATGGTCCATCATTTTCATTGGCTGTTCTGAGAATAGTTGGGCACTGTACAAGAAAGTAATCCTATGATCAACTTCCACAGTCTGTAGGTTTATTATCTCAACAGGGAATAGGAGCTGAGCAAGGCAGAGGAAAGTGGAGTCATTGCCTACTTAACCAAACGGCTTCACAAAGTGCATTTTTAGTGTAAACACCCCCCTACAGAGTTGAGGAAGGGCTTTCAAGTAGCCAAACACTTCCAGAATAAGAAGTACCTCGAAGTCTGCAGAACTTAATCCATGGTCAAAACAAATACATTTTATTATGTTAAAAGAGAAAAGTGACTGAACTAACTCATCAGCTCTGTAGGAGAACATGTCAATTGCAACATTTTAACTAGTCTAAAATATCCGGCTTCCAGTTAACCTGAGTAGATCAAAATGGCAATGGACCTTCTAGCACATCAAAAAGATCATTAAGAGCAGGCTCGGAAGAGCTTCAATACACCATGTAATCATTCCCATACAGAAGGCGAGTATGGAGAACAGATTAAGGAATAATTCTGTTTGGAGAGAGAGTAATCATTTGAATTTTGAGTTTACCTTTATATATAGTTATTAATTTTGAAAATACTGTAATATTTTATATCTACTTTCCCAGTGACTACTGTCTATTGTGAGTGTAATAATTTCTAGTTTTCTTAACTTATTAAAATATTAATCAAAATATATTTTATTCTAGTTCAAAACTAATGTGTACATTTTAAAAATTTTCAATTTTTTTACTATTTAAAACACTTAGTTAAATTACAACTGAAACAAAACTGTTTATCCAACCTAAGAATAAACATGTCAAACTGATTTCAGTTTCCTACAAAACAATTTAAGTTCCAGTGCAGAACATCTCTTCCTCAATTGTTAAATTTCCTGTAAAATTCTGTGACACTTTCCAAATCACCTCTCTACTCAGTAACTATTTAAATTGCTAATGCTATTATATTTATTATTGGACATTGGACATTGTTAATGCTATTATGATTTTAAAAGATAATGCAAGTGACTGAAAATCTAGTTCTTCAGTCCGTGAACCTAAGCACTAAGCTTTGAAGAAAATTGATGTTAACTCCTCTAGAGAAACATTCATAAATGTCAGTGATGAGTCCATCAGCTCCAACCTATGGTCACAGGTTGATGACAGCATGAAATGTGATATGTGGAGAGAAGGAACATTTTTTTAAAAATCCATAAATACTGAATGGTCCTGCAACAGCAAAAAGAGGTTAGCAGTGCTAAGAAAACATGGACTGTTGTAGTTACTTACCCTGGAGCCTGTCCAGCCTAACAGAGCATATGCATATTGCTCAAAGGGGGTTATGACCAAATCCACACGGATTGCCTTCCAGTCTTTGACTCCTGCCATATCAAATTTTTCTGATGTGTTGTAACTGCTATTGTCTACTCTTGGCTGATATAATTTTAAAATTGCAAAACACTTCTGAAAATGATCCATGGCATCAACTTCTCTGCTTGGTATCTGTTCCTTTACAAATGTTGATTCAATGACATCACAATATAGGAGTAAGCCCTAAAGAAAAGACATTGCATACATTGAATTGCTGGACTGGTTTTACTGTAATTCGAGTTTCTAGATAGTTGTCTTAAAAATTCATTTAAAATGCATTTTCAGTAAACAGAAATATGCTGGGCCAAATTTGAGCTAAGTGGAGACATGAAACAGCTGCAGCTTTTGGAGAAACATTATCAGATACTTTGAGGAAAATCTGCAATGGTGGTGATATGCCATCCTGTACTAAGAAGACAACATTTGAAATTCTGCCCCTCTATTCTTTCCTCCTCAGCATTTTGTAGTTACATTAACAGAAATTTCTGAGTATGTTTTGATGCTTTCTCATGTGGCAGACATCTAGAAAAACAGATAAGTCTAGAGCACAGTCTTGCTGGCAGATTTCAGAGTATTTGGACTGTGTGTCTTGTGTGAGATTTCCCTGTGACAAGATTTGAAGTCTCCAGAGAGATGGAAGGGCCCTTCCTATTTCTTTTGTTTGAAGGGGGTGCATCAAAAACTGAAAAGCTTCAGCAGTTGCCAGACTTCTCAAATCACAGCCATTGTTCTCACTAACGTGAACATGAGCCATCAATGCACAAGGGCATCAATGTGACTTGAGATGGAATAGGAAAAAGAATGAAAAGCTGCACCCAGGGAATGCTCTAGCCTCAGTGTGTCACCACTTTTCCTTTCTGCTATGATAATAAACATGATATTTGGAGGACCCACACATGGTTTCCTAGAAGTTCAAGTCTGCTTAAGAAGGTAAAAGGACACCTTCCAATAGGAAACACAACTTTTCTCAGAATAAAGGGAGTAGAAGATTGAGAAAAAAACTACATAAATAATAAGATTAAAAATAGAGTAGGTTGTCAGCACTCATTAACTGGCACAGCTTAATTACTTTTCATTGAAGTATGATAAATTATACCTGCTAGCAATCTACTTCAAAACATACACTTTCCGTACAGAAATGATGGAAGTTACAGAAATAAAAATAATAATCCGTTAACATTTCAAAGACCAAAAGTCAACTGAAGAAGAGGAATTTACCTAAAGTTGTGTTTTACCAGGAAAAAAATATGTTTGAAGCCATTCCATTCAAGCCACTTGAAAGGTTTTGACCACCTTGAAAATAATAACTTTATACAGGCAGATAATTTTTTGTCTGGTTGGATGTTTTTAACGTCTTTGACATGTTAACCCATTATACATCAATTATATCAGACAGTTCAAGAATCAGTTTTCTCCAGGCTGTCTGCACTGAAATCTGACTTGACTTAGCAGTGCGGTATTTGGTGATTCATCCCAGACAGAGTGTTGGCCTTTTACTTACTAAAATGTACTCAATTCCTTTGAAGGATATAGGTAGTAAATGTTGAAAAATATCTTTGATGGCTAGAAAGGTAGAAGACAAAACAAATACTTCTTACTCCTGACATACTGTATTTCTGGTCCAGGAATATTTTGAGGTACCTGCACCTGTTATAATTCAGACTCTTCCAACTTTAATGCTGTTCAAAACTGAAAAAAAAAAAAAAGAGTAGAAAAAAACCCAAATCCTTAGATGAAAAATTCTGTGAAATGTATGCATTCCCACAAACTCAGACATCATGGAAGACTACGTCAGTTTTGACAATATTGCAATGGAAGACAGGAAAAATGCTAATCTACGGGCTGAAAGGAAGCCAGAATTCCAGGCCTTTGGTACCTAAGTTTTCAGACTTGCTCACATCACACTACCTGGTCACCCAAATCCACTACACTTAAAGCTGAAGCTCCCAAGTTCCCCCTGGGAGAACCTACTTCCACCTCAAGAAGAAATTAAGCAAATATAGTTTTGTTTCAATGTATAGAATTTTTGCTGTGTCACTCAGAACTCCACACAGCTTGATTTCTTACATCTGAGTAACTGCATATTCTTAGGGTAAAATACAATAAATTGTGTGTATGGTACTTCTGATATAACCTCCAATTTTAGCATTCATAGCTGGAGGATGCACCTAGATCATTATGATTAATAATCATATATAGCAATATCCAATTTCAAAATATTGCAGTCATCTGTAAAAAGGAATCAACGTTCTCTAAGGACTATATAGGTTTAATTCAGTGTGGTTACAATATATCTCTTTTTAGATGAATATTATTTAGTTCATACCTGTTTTTTCCATAAGTCAACAACTTTATGCAGAAGTTCATTGTCTTCTCTTGGTCCTGGACTGGTGATCAAAAAATCTATATCATGTCCAATCTTCTTACCCCTAGAAGCAATAAATAACAAGACTAAAAGATGTAAGTTTCCATTGAATTGCACACTATTTGTGAAGAGAATATTTTTGCTGCATTATAAAAAGAGTTTGCACCATAAAGTAATAGCAATGTTTCTGGAAACACAATGAAAATGGTATCTTCTATTTCTTTATTCAGGTATGCCAGTGTTCTTTCTTAAGCAATAATTTAAGCTTTTTCATGTATTTTCTCTGTTGTTCAACTAGATACTGCATATCCATTTGGTGATGTTAAATCTCTATCTTTCTTCCCCTTAAGTCCAAGAAAAGAAGGTTTCAGTCATCTTTAGATAAAAAAAACCAACCAAAACACAAACAACAATAACAAAACACAACCAACCAACCAACCAAATCATAAAAATACCACAGTACATATTATGAACCAAGTGCAGTAACAGCAGATAAACTTGTCAGCCTCACTCTTGCAGGCTTAAATAGTCTTCTCTAGCTTTTAATGAATACTCTGATGAACAAAACAGTGATTAGGAATAATTTTATTGTTTCTTTTAATGGCAGACATAAAATCTCTGACTGTTTTACACTTTCTAAAAATATAACAATGCTTTTTGCAGCGATTGAGAGTGATTTTTTTATTTTTTCATGAGAACAGTTCAACCTTAATATGAGTAAAGCTTGTTTATTATACCAAATACGTTAAACCTAAATCAGATTAAGATGGAGCTATTATTGGAGAACAGGCAAAAGCATGCTATCAAAATTCTTCCCTTCAGGATTATAAAATGTTTGAGAACATCTGAAAATTTATCTTAGACTGCAATTCATCTGAGGATTGAAGAACCAATACATGGTTTTCATTTTGGTCTAAATACTGCAACAAGGACGGCATACACATCTGTTTATTAGCTGTAATCTGGCCAGCCTAAAGAGAAAGGAGCGTAAGCAGAAGTTCTGCAACTAGGTACAGTATGCAAATGGAGCATTTACCCAAAGCCTGGAGTAGTGGCATCTAAATTTAGCACATTGCCAAATGTTTTTCTTGCATTTATGGGAAAAGTCTGCTCTTGCTGATGTTCACAAGGGTACATAAAGGGTAGCTCAGGTGTATTTCAGTTCAACACTGTGCCTAGTATTCAGAGAATTTGTAAATTGTTTTACGAGCAATGGAAACGGGAACTGTACAAAACAAAAAAATGCCTGGTTTTGTTTGTATATAATGAATTAGTTCATTCTCTTAAAATATTGCATAAAACTGAATCTATTTTCTTAAACTTGAAAATCTGTAGGAACATAACTGATTGGCAGACATGTCAACAGCTATTTCGTGTACACAGAATCAACTGATGGATAGTTGAACAGCATTAGCAGCAAGAAGTAAGGAAATGAAAATCTAGGTTTTACATTTGACAATTGTGCTATGTCTGCAGCAAAGTCAAAACTGTTTAAACAGGTGGAAATTATTTCAAAAGAAGTTTCAAATAAAGCATCAGTCTAGGTTTAGAAACTAAACAGCAATTCAAACTCAGGAAGTTAAAAAGTATTTAGTATTCCATGTAACACTTTGCAGTTATTTGTAGGATGGCATTCAGTATCTCTTAAATTACCATAATAATACAAAACTCTTACATAGCACTTTTTACTTACATGTCTTAATGTGATTTTTTTCAAAGGGAAAGAATTCAGTATTCCTATCATAGAAGTGTGGAAATTGGAATAAGAAAACTTGCTTAAAATTATTAAAAAAAAAAAAAAAAAAATACAAAGGAAGAAATTGGAAGCTGATGGAATCAGGAGCTAATTCCCAATTCTGCCTCTGGTATTAAACACATAAATATTTTTAAGTTAACGACATCTACAAAATCCTGCATCAATTCAGCCATAAAATCACAAGAAATCCAAGGTGTTTCACTGGCCATCTATTTCACAAGCCAGCATTTATTGAAATGCTTTTTATTTGCAGAGTATTTAAATCTCACGTAAAAGCACCTACTATAAAGTAATTGTTAGAGTTGCATTTCAGCTTCTCTTTGAAATAATTCACATTGAATTAATTTCTGACTGAATTTGTCAGGCTGTTACTGGGCAAGGAACTACTAGAGAGAGCCAAATGGTGGTCTACAAAGATGATTGAGGGACAGGAACATCTCTCTTATGAGAAAAGTCTGAGAGGGATATTATCAATGCTTATCAATATCTAATGGGTGGTTGTCAAGAGGATGTTGTCACAACTTTTCAGTTGTGCCCAGTGATAGGACAAGGGGCAATGGGAACAAACTAGAACACAGGGTGTTACATCTACATATAAGGAAAAACTTCTTTACTGTTGAGGGTGATGGAGTACTGGAACAGGCTGCGCAGAGAGGTTTTGGAATATCCTTTTCTGAAGACTTTCAAAACCTGACTTGATGCATTCCTTCCTGTACAGTCTGATCTAGGTGAACCTTCTTTAGCAAGGAAGTTGGACTAGATGATCCCCAGAGGTCCCTTCCAACCCCTAACATAGTGTGATACTGTAACATTTAGTCTAATTTCTGGTAGTACTCTTTACTAAAAAAAAAAATTTATTCTAGAAAAATATATTAACTTCTTTAAAATAGAAATATTAAAAAGCTCTATAGTGCATGTTGCTCATGGTTTGTAAATCATACAAAAAGATGCAGTAAAGTGCACATAGACTCAGACTATCATTCTATTGAAGCTGAAGGGAACATTGCCATTTATTTCAACAGAGTAGGGCTTTTCACATATGTGTATGTATACATACAAACAGATAATCATGGGTATACCTAAAATTACATAATGAGCACATAGGATATGATAGTGCCAAGGTGCTCTGTCCCAGCTGAGGATGAATGTAAATGTACATGTTTGTTTATCAACAATTAATTCTACATATATATCAATAGCTCATTGAAGCTGAAGCTAACTATGTACTTAAAGCCTAGATGTGATATAGGACTTGATCATATACAAGTTAAATAACATGGTACCAGACATCTGGTCTTCAAACTGGATATGAAATCCTAGAATTCATCATCTGATTAAGTGCCTCAGAGATGAAACCCCAATCTCTTCTTCCTTCCCGAAGCTCACCAAGAGAAATATTTGCAGGTGATAGTTCTTTTCAAACCACATAACATTCAAGAGATCAGGTTCCTTACACAGGGCTATAGATGGGCTCTACCATCATCTAGAAACTGAAGGAGGTTAACTAAGCTTTATTCATTTAAATGAAAACATTCTGTTTGACAAACAAACAGCAAGTTAATGCTATCATTGCCTGGTTTTGTCTTGCATTTGGTGACAGATGCAGTGATGCCTCATCTTTTTATTGACTTATTCTTGTCAGTCAGGAATACTGTCAGTTGTTCCTTCTTCATAGGAGGTATCTCCTCAGTCTCCTCTCCTTCTGCCTTCCACTGGGTCACAGTTCCAGGACCAGAGTTCAGAGATAGCCTTTGGGTGCACACTGATGTCCACAGGTTATTTACTTGTTATTATCTATCAGATTAAAACCTCTCAGCCAGGAAAAAGAATACTGTTAGATGTCTTCACGGCCAAATTATTTGTCATACGCTGGCTATTAAATATCTCTACAAATCTTCAATTTTATACTGCAGGGTGGCATAAATCCACCCAGGCTAGTGATTTTAGCACACTAATGAATGGTGCAAAATGTAGGGATTTGATTCTGGCATGCTACTGCCTACATGCTCTAATCACAAGGCTTTTATATAAAATCTGAGTACTATTTTTAAAATAAAAACAGCTGCAATGACATTTTAGCAAAAATAATATACATGCTCTTAATGTGTATGAAAGTTAGTCAAAGCTTCTCTGTTTTCTAGGCCTCCTATGAAATGAAAGTGATAACCTGTCTAGTTTCTCAATTCCACCTGGGTATAAGCAGGATCTGGGAAATTATTTGCTTATACCTAGAAATAGTGGGACTATTATAAAGCAAAAGTGTAGGTGCCCCTAGAAGCAGAGCAATCAGGGACCTGCCTGGGGAGTTTAGGTTTCTGAGGCTTTGAAAAGGAAAGGACATGGATTCAAATTTTGTATTTGCTATTCAGATCTGTTTACATCTTTTTCTTTTCTTTAAATCTAAGCCTAAATCCTTGCGGGGCTGGAGCTATAAGAAAACCTGCACATTGCAGAACTGAAATTGCAGCTTAGGTTTTGTCCTAATAATTTATTAAAGTCTGAAGTCTATAAAAGACAGCACTGTTAATTAACTGTGTTCAATTCTTGGCCAACTAAACTTGTATGAGGCTGTTAAGTTTCTTAGTGGTAAATTAATTATCTTTAAGGTTGTTGGAATTTTCTTCTTTTGCTGCCATTGTTTTAATACAAAATCTAGATTCTAAGTCATCAAACATAACTATCATTATGACTAAAATTTAAATATATGAATGTACGGTAAAAGATAATCATATTGTCGTAATCTAGAAGGGCAATATCTGCATGATTAGACATTTTAGAGTATTATGTGTGGAGACTATTTTAAAATCCCAGCACATTATATAATGGCTAAGCCATATCAATGACAATTCTGATGAACTGACTTTAGTTGAGGAAAGGACTGACATTTCTCTACCACCCACAAAACTTCACTAACAGAGGAGCTTAAAACACATTTTTGCAACAATGAGTTATGTGTCAAAACCCTGAAAACTATTTATCAGTCCTTGTGCTTATACAGAGTTCACGTCGATACAGAAGATGATACTATATTTCCATGTGTATGCTCGCTTGTAGAACTATAAGCTTTTCTTAACCTTGCAAGCCCTTGAAGCGTATGAAATACAAAGTGAACATAACAGCCTATGTTTGTAAGAGTAACTGCATCTCCTGCTCAAGCATATTTCTAGGAAATATAAGCATGAAAGTAAAATCCCAGACAGCATAATACCTTATATGGATTGATCACAAAAATTATTTATTTACATTGTATTGTGCATAGAAGTATTACTTCTCAGTGTTGCCAAAATATGCTGGGCTTCACCTGCTCACCAAGGAAAAGTGTTTCTCCTTTGAAATGCTGCAGTCTAAGTCCAAGATTAGTTCACCACCATCTTCTCTATCAGCTCCCATCAATTATGAGGGCCCTTCTCCAAGATTAGCCCCTTTCTTCAGCTATGGTAAATTGTATACAAGTCTGCCATTACTCACAGTACATACAGCCCTGTATTTCCTAGTTAAGCTTACTGTACTGTAGTTTTTCTTCACTGTCTTTGTCTTCAGCTTTCTTTCAGTTCTTTATAATTTTGCCCTACAGAATTATTCCTCCTCTTTTTTTTTCACAATATTGATAGTTTATTTTAAAAATATTTTATGCTCTACTGCAGTGACATTCTCATTCTTGTCTGGTTAGCATTCAGAGACCATAGGAATGATGAAGAATACACAGATTTAGGTTTTTTTTTTTTGTTTCCCTAGAATTCTCCCTAGCTTCATTTTACAGGCCCTGTATTAGATTTTTTTCTTCTCACTTATTCTTTCTCACCAGCTTCATTCAAAGTAGGGTTACAATAGTTATTATAAATCCTTCTCAAACAAAATTCTGACTTCACTTCTCTGTGAAAACAATTCTCAGGGTGAATGATTTACCTCAGATTTGTCCTTGTCATCTAAATAACAAATGATTTGCCTAACTTCTGATTAGAAATGAAAAGTGAACTTTGCTTTGTTGGCAAGAAACTTTGGAACAGAAATCCAATTTAGTATCAGGCTTTCCAGGGCAGCCTAAAATATTCTTTCTTCACAGCTTCCATAGTCTGTAATCCAATCAATTCTCAAATAATTTTAAGAAGGGCACTTCAACACTCTTTTGGGGGAAGAAAGCACTTAATATTCAGAAGAAGAAAAATGCTTTCAATAGCTGCTCAGAAAGATCATCAGAGATGTTTGTGGCCCACTGGCCCTGCACTCTCAGAGCCTGGATTGGAGACAAGCTGGCCCATTTGTACTACTGTATCTCAAAAAAAAAAAAAAAAAAAAAAAAAAAAGATGAAAAATTTAAAAATAATGAGTTGGTTTGGGTTTGGTTTTTTGGTGTTTTTTTTTGTTTTGTTTTTTTTCTTTTCATTTTGTAACAGTCACAGTATAGCCAAGTCTCCATTTATTAAGCAAATCCTATCTATTCCTTATTCAGACAAAATTGTCATTGACATAATGATGGCCTTAGAAATGTTGAACGAGGTTGCATGTGTGCTACATCCTTCAGTGTTTACACATGCACACACATGAAAACACCACTACTGGTAATGAAAGTCAAGTATATCTATTTAAGAACCTGGAAGTCTAACAACTAGCAGGTGCTAATTTCCAACATCTGATAAAATATATTGAATAATAAAGAAACATAAATTTATGTGGAGTTCCTGGAATGAAGCAAATTAATTGCATATAATCAATTACATAATAAATCTTTGAATTGTACACTCATTTGACTGCCACAAAATTTAAAATAATGAAGGGGGAACAAATTAATGGAGAACAGAAACAGGTTTGGCATAGACATTTCAGGCTTCTTTCTATTCGACTGAACCTTTTATTTCTGTTAAAATTGTGGGGAAATACTGATTGTGGAGGAAGGCATATGAAATCTTAAAACATTCGATATTGGTTAATGTTCTGATTTAGTCTGATGAAACTGGATTGTATTGATTAAAACAGTACATTTATGATAATATTAATATTCTGATTTGGCAGATTGAAATGTTTTTTTAAAATGTTAATGGATGTTTTACCCATATAATTTTCAGCCTTTATACTGAATAAGAAAAAATCCATAGCTTTGAAATAGCTTCCTGAGAATGATTGCTATAAGGAAAGAGCTAAAAAATCTGGTCATCAGGAATTGCTATGCCATCAATATTCGCCATAAAACTGGTAAGATTTTTAAACTCTTGCTTTCCTGACCATTTTATTGTACAGTTTCATTTTGATATAGAAAGCTAGGAAAATAATTAAAGCAATCTTAGACCAGAACTACATGTCACGGGCCTTAGATAGCACATGGAGAGTGGTCACAAAATAACAGAGGCTGTAACTGTTTTTAACTTCCAAAGAGTTTAGATTAAAAGCAATCCAGCTCAAATTAATTTGTATAGCAAGCTGGATACTAGCTAAAATGATGAAAGCTGGGAAAAAGAAAAAGAAAAAAAAAAAAAAAAAGAGAGAGAAAAGTCCTTTAGTTGTGAAAATAAATAAAGGAATTCATTACACTTTAAATTAAGCATTGTGTTCTCTACATTTTTCTTTTGGGAAATGCAGAGAGGACAGCTTCTAGACATCCCCAAGTGACTTTAAAATATGTGAGGCCACTTGAATATAGATAAGCAATATGCATAAACATCTAGGAAGACCAAATGCAATTGCTAAAGTGAAGATTGTGTGGCAGTGTAAAAGGGATTAAATGTTGCATAAGATTACACATAGATGAAGGAATGGACAAATTCTGATATAGCACAATGAACTTTTGTTTACGCAGCAAAGAGAAAGCTTGGATAAGAAGCAGATTCACTCATCTTAGATATAGCAAACAAAAAATTTATAAGTCCCATAAAATGTGTGCCTATGGGAAAACTAGTAGCATGTGTGTATGCATAGTCAAACATATAACTGCAGCTATAATCAAACATGCATACATATGCATACATAATTTAAAGATTTCCTTCTGACTATTCTGATATCTGTATCTTCTGACTATATCTGATATTCTGATATGCCCTAATTTTACTCTAGAGCAGCATCTTCTATGCTGGGTCTAATTTAACTCCTACTGTACTGGCAATGTAGAGCTATTACTTGATATCAGCAGAGTTTGACCAAATAGAAGTGGCATAGTAATTCTGCCTCTAATAACTTCACTCCTGATTAAGGTGTATCTACTACCTGTCTCCCACCAACATATGGCTTCGCAGAAGAGGAACAGAAATATTTATTCCAAATCTCAGTTAGCCTGCATGCTCATGGATTTGCTTATTAATCAGTCTTTGCTGAGAACTTGAACAAGAAATGGACAATTTCTTACAGACAGATATCAAAATAGTTCTGAGTTATTGCCACTTAACCCTTTTTCTTGTAGAAACCTCATTATAAAGAGAAAAAAAATAAAAATCTTCAAACTGGAAGTACTAGAGTGGGACAGCGCTACAACTAGTACACAGAGGGCAAAATCATGAACTCTTTAACAACCAGAGGAGAAATATTCCATTGATTACAAAGTAGTCACAGACTTCATTCAGCCAAGAGTAATTCTTATTTGTAATAATACAGATTTTTAAAACTTTGTTCCATATTCAAGTATAAATTACTAGCAGTTTAACAAAATATAAAGACAAAGTAGACTACTAACTAAAATTCTCAGAATATTTTGTCTGAATTTACTAAATTCAGAATTTAATCAGAAACTGATTATTTCAGCAAACTTTCTTCTCTCCTTTTTTTCAGAATTGAAATCTGGACCTAGAGTAAGTGGCTTTATTTATTCAAAAGGACATTGGTCTTTGCTAGGTGTATAATTAGTACACTGACAGGAAAGAACAAGGCACTTTCCAAGGAAATTAATGGAACCATATCTGTGCAAGGGTGTCTGCAACAGTGATTTCATGCTGAAGGATTTTGTTGAATGGAAGAAATTACAATGTTTGCAACATTCGCATTTCATTTGAAGAATCATGTAATAGCTAAAAAAAGTTAGAAAATTATCTTGCTTGTGATAAAAAAGGTCTTCCAAATTATAATAAAATGCTACACCACTTATTTAAAGTTATTTCCTCAGAAAAATCTCAATTACATATTCTGATCAATATTGTAAAGTGTATTAGCAGCCTAAGTAGCAGCATAAGACTATACCAGTCCACTGCTATCATAAATGACCAGCTAAGCCCTGTGCACCACACATAAGCTGTTCTTCACTGTCAGCTTCAGCTCAGCAGATTTCATTAATATTCAAGTCAGCTCCACATTTTCAAAACAACATTTAGATTCAACAGTGTCAATGCAATGATGGTCCACATACATACAGAGTAGGTAGTAAGAAAGTAAACGCTCATTGAGCTACAAAAACAGCTCAACCAAAGTTAACAATCCAAAAACAGACACAGAGAGAGCAGAATGCAAAAAATAACTCGTCTCTAACCTGATTTGCACTGTGCAATGATCACTTTGTCAGCCGAAGAAGAGAGGAAGAGGGAACATTCAGCCAGAATAAAGTAGGGGCACTCAAATATGCCAAGCTCTACCACCAGCTTCACCTGCTCTGTGGGTGTGCAATCTTTATACCTCCACTTCAAACATGACAAAGACATAAAATCATTGAGGATGTCAGAGACAAGATACTATTTTATAGTTCATCAGATGAGATAGCTGGAAGGCTCATCTATGCCATTTATCACATGAAGACATACTATAGCTTCCAAGCAGTTGCAGTTTTTTGAATCAAAGGTTGTTCTGATTCCAGAATTGAAACTTCTCAGGGAAGCCTTCCATTGTAGGACAGGTGGCAAATAGGAAGAGAGCACTGTACAGATTATTAGGTTATTTTATGCAATGGATAATTATAAATCCTAGATCATAATTTGCCCATGGCTATTAAAAAATAACTAAGAAGGATCCTTTCCACCTTACATTGCAAGTATCTATGACAGGTGTCATTTGTTATTTCACCCTGAGTGAATCAGAATTGTCACAGTTGGAAAAGACCTCTAAGATCACAACGTCCAGCTGTCAACAAAACAAAACAAAACCAACAAAAAACCCCAAACTAAAAACCAAACAAATGAAAAAAACAAAACACACAAAAAAACCCCACTTCACCATCCCACTAAAGCATGTCCTTAAGTGCCTCATTGACACATTTTTTTAATACCCCCAGGGATGGTGACTCCACCACCTCCCTGGGCAGCCCGTTCCAGCACCTAACTATTCTTTCAGTAAAGAAATTCTTCCTAATATATCATCTAAACCTCCCCTGGTGCAACTCCAGTTCATTTTCTCTAGTTCTGTCATTATTTACTTGAGAGAAGAAAGAGGCTGGTACCCACCTCACTACAACCTCCTTTCGGGTAGTTGTAGAGAGCATTAAGGTCTTCCCTCAGTCTCCTCCAAACTAAACAATCCCAATTGCCTCAACCTTTCCTCATAGGACTTGTTCTTTTGTTCTCTAAGACCCTCAGGAGCTTGGTAGCTCTCCTGTGGACACGTTCCAATACCTCAATGTCTTTCCTATAATGAGGGGCCCAGAACTGAACACAGTACTCAAGATGAGGCCTCACAAGGGCTGTGTACAAGGGCACAATACCTTCCCTTCTCCTGCTGGCCATGCTATTCTTTATACAAGCCAGGATCCTGTTGGCCTTCTTAGCTACCTGGGCACACTGCTGGCTCATGTCCAGCAGGCTGTCTACCAGTACCCCGAGGTCCTTTTCTGATGGGTAGCTTTCCAGCCACTCATCGCTAAGCCTGTAGCGCTGCTGGGGGTTGTTGTGACCAAAATGCAGGACCTGGCACTTGGCCTTGTTGTACCTCATACAATTGGCCTTGGCCCATCGATCCAACCTATCCAAGTCCCTCTGAAGAGCCTCCCTGCCTTCAAGCAGGTCAACACTCCCACCCAATCTGGTGTCACCTGCAAATTTACTGTGGTTCTCACAATCCCCACATCCAAGTAATCAATAAAGATGCCAAACAAGACTGGCCCCAAAACTGATCCCTGAGGAACACCACTGGTGACCAGCAGCCAGCTGGATTTCGCCTCGGGGTGAAATCCTTTACCTCCACCAATTGCTCCACCAAACTATCTCCCTCTCACAATGAATCACATTGTTCACACGAGCAGTCAGTCCCTGCTTTTCAAAAATGAAGTAACACGTGCCTGAAGTAATACAGAAAACAATAAAGCAAGATCTGATCAGGGCTCTGTGGAAGATTTATATGGGTAACCTGGTTTGTTACTTGAATTAGATCTTAGCTGCCTTTGAAGGCAGTTTCACAGTAGCGGTTGCCAGACCATGTCAAAATTCATTATCTTTTCTTTCTAATAGGTGGTAATGTACTATAAAATACCTGTTGAGATGAGAAGCTCCAGTGTGGGAAAATACTCACACAAACATTTTGCAGCTGGACCCTGATTTTATTGCCTGGCATTTCAGTCACCCTACTGGACTTGGTTTGCACAAGTGGATAAAAAATGGAGAGAGTTAAATATTACTGGAAATCTAAAACCAAACTGACTGAAAATTTGTATTCCATATCAAAGGAAAATCTAAAATTCCTATCCCTTAAGGATTAATTCTTCCTTGATTGTACATCACAGGCCCATTTTGGGGCATAATTAATATTTGTGAGATGGTTTAATAGGATGCTGATTAATGTCTGAAATAGCAATAATCCAATTAAATTAACTGAAATAAATTTTGCCACCAGCAAATACAATTACAATTAAAACTGAATTCATTATATATTTAACTGAGAAGATACCACAGAGTTATGAGAGATACTCTGACTCCTTTGAGGCAATTTGTGGGTAAAAAAAATTTCTCTTGTAGCTTTGTCTGCAGGATTACTTCTCCCACTGATTTAAGAATAAAATAATTTTAAAGTAGACTGTCTCTGAAATGAAAACATAGTGAAAACTGAGCCAGTGTTCTCCTGGGAAGCTATAAATAAGGTTTCTACAAAGGTTAGAATTGCCAAAGATAGCATATAGCAGCATCTTCACCAGCCAAGTAATTCAACATAAACCCAGGTGAACTATATATTTGGCAAAGATTCACAGGTGTCTTCTCTGGAAGAGGTGCTTAAGGGTGGACACTACATTAAAATGCTACATTTTTTTACTCAGCATAACACTAATTCTATTTTACCAGGGGCAGAACTAATTTTCCATAGCTGTGGAAACTTTTTTTTTTTTTTTTTTAAATTAATCCAGTTCTGTAATGAAATAGCAATGGAAAAATCCCTTTCCCTTTAAGAGCAGAAACTTATACAGCATAAGGGAATATAGCTTGAACACTGGATACATGGAACAAGCACTTTGGGATCCTCATTTATTCATCAGGATATCACTATTATGGAGCAGCAGTAGCTGCTGTTCAAGGAGACCTCTAAGGAAATGTTTAACAATGCAGAGAGTGCACTACGTAAAAGATCTTTCTTGTATCAAGTCAGGATAAAGAAGTGTAATCTGCTGCAGCAGAAGGGATCACATTTCTGTATACTTCTGTGAGTTATGCCTTGAGGGTGAAAAATCACTGAAATGAGGAGAACCAGTGCAAAACCTGTACAGCACTACTTAAATCTCACTTAAAACCTAATTTTACCCTTGGTGATTACATTGCCCCAAAAAAGTATAGTAATGCATGCTATTCACCTAGTCACTCATATCAAATGTGCTTTCAAAGACCAAGCATGTCATGCTATGCTTGACTCTGTGTGTCTTTTATGACCCAAAAGAAACCAAGACACTGTTTCTCAGACTACAAGACACCTGGGTACTCCATGTCATCCTGATATCTTTTTTCAAGCTTTGTTTTAACAGATCTTTGATGTTAACTTTAATGAAATAAGAAGAAAAGATAAATCAGAAAATGGTTATTCAACTGGAGAACTTTAGCAATACTGCTGGCCATATAAGTTATCCACTGATCTTATAAAGTTCTGTTAGATTATCTGCATTAAAAATACTATATAATGCAAATAAAAATATTATAATGAAAACCCTTGGAAAGATTTATTTCCCTGCCTTGTGGAAGGAATGAATGGTGAATGATGTGTTTATATACTGGCTTCTGTGGACTTTCATCCTACTGGTTATTTCAAAGCATGTTCAGTTTAAAATAAACCTGCATGAGGATTCTTTTATGCATAGACATTTGGGGAAAATATTATGTTAGGGAATATTATGAAAAATTTGTCAAAATTTGAAGATCTGACAAAAAAAATTACAAAAAAATATTATTCCCCAAACAAAAAAATTACAAACCATTTGATTGACCTATTTTTGTATGTATTATCTTGAGGAGGATCACCTATTACTCACATGCTGAAATTAATTCCCTTCAACCTTAACTTCAGAGTTACTAAAACAAACAAAACACTGTGAAAAACAGTTATAAAATTAAATTTCAACTACATTTATTATACACTATTAAAATTGTTTATAAAACTCATCCTCTACCAGCTTGGTTTCTACCAAGGCACCAAAATAAGATAACAGCCATGTAAGAATTCAGTAGTAGGTGTGGCTATGTCTATGTATTATAATAGTTGTACTGCCTGGATAGTATTATTGTCTTCCAGCTTTCCAGGACAAATGCCTGAATGTGGCTGTCATCAATTATACCCTGCTGATGTTGAATATTTATCCCTTTTTGGCTTGCACACAAGACTTTTTGCTCCTAACAGCTCTAGGCTCTCTGAATTCTATATTTGAAGTAAATTCACTATTCCACCAACCAAAACAAAATTCTGCTTCAGCTCTGAATCATTGCTGTCTTAATTTCATGTAAATAATGCAACTGTACTTGGAAGATGGCCATATAATTTCAAGCTTTAAGAGATTATGAAATGTACCATATCAGTCTGTCACAGTCATGAAATACATTGCTGAAGTTTTGCTTTTGCTGTCTTGGCAAATCCTTTAAATTACACTCCATTGTAATCAAGCATTTCAAATGATGTCATAGAAACTTCCTGCATAAACACATTTTGTGAAGTACCAATCAATGGTGAAGCAAAACCTCTTCAACACTGTTTGAAAAAGATATACACTCCAATGAGTATTGATATGGATTTGAGATCTCTCATATTCAGGTGAAATGTAAGAGTATGCAGATGATACTTTAGTCTTAAAACATCTATCCAGTATGTCATGTGTAAACTCTGCTGTCAGCCATTCTGTCAGCTATTCTGTGGTAACACAGAACAAGCTTTCTCACTTTTAAGAAACAGTCTGTATGGCAGTGGTGCAGTATTTTCAGTTATAAGACATTTTAAAATTTTAGTTATTCTAAAATCTGTAGGAAAAAAAGAGACTATATTCCAATATGTAGTACATAGTAAAGAATTAGACTTGACTGGAGAGAAGGTACCTTTTTATTATTTATAAGAATAGGCATCTCAGACTAGACCTGACCAGGCATCCTGAAATACCTTGTATCTTTTGGCCTAATTCAAAGGCTTAACAAGGACTTTAGAATTATGCAAACTGTGAGACAAGGAAATTCAACTAATTCTACTTAAGAAGACTACAACAAAGAGATCAGTGGACTCCAAAATGCCAGGTGTTTCAGTGAAGTCTCAGAGAGTACAATGAACTCTCAAAAAATCAAATATATAAAAGGTAAATAAAATTACCTCTTCCTCTGTCCAACAAAAAAGTCAACACAAGATGATGAAAGGAGAATGTTCAGGTTTTTATTACTTTTGTCTCACTTTAGAGGTAGCTGGCAACCAGCGCTGTTCAGGACAGGCCACCACAAACTAGGAGAGCACTGGACCTTTCTTTATCTGGATCAATCGTAACATATAGATAATGCTCTGATTCAAGAAAAGTTCAGGTCTGTTTCCACCTTTTGCTGGTATTCTGGCAGTGAGTGAAGTTTTCCATCATGACCTATTTAGATGGAGCAATCAAGAGCTGGCTGTAATTTATACGTGCACCCCAAATGCCTAAAGGTGGAATTGAATGGTTGAAATGCATTGACATTCTGGATCCGCAAGTGAGAAAGTTTTTCAGTTTTTTGTTTCCATCTCAGATGGTACATAATCTACTCAGGTGCCACATTTAAAACAGCATTATTTACAAACCAAAACCTCAGCTAAGCGAGTTTATATTGCCAGAACAAAAACCTAGTGACCTCTTCAACATCATTAATAATGCAGAACAGAAAAAAAAATGGTCAGCTGCATTCAAATTATTTACTGAAATAAGTAGACAACAATCTGCATTATTAATTATGAAAGCTGTATATTTTAAAAACGGCTTTTATGAAGCT
Source organism: Megaceryle torquata (assembly GCA_024611175.1). NCBI lineage: Eukaryota > Metazoa > Chordata > Aves > Coraciiformes > Cerylidae > Megaceryle > Megaceryle torquata. The sequence continues at coordinate 75,049 of JANIJG010026125.1, forward strand.
ATTTGTCATGCATTTTTTTTTAAATGAAAAAAAAGATTTTGCAGCTAAGACAACTTCCATTTCCTAGTTTAGATTTTCATTGTCCAAGAGAGAATTGTTTTGTTCAGAATTATATTTTCGTTCTACTTACTCAGAACCTCATTTATATATATATAAGCTAATACTTAAGAGATTTTATTTTGAAAGAAGAAAGGAAAAGGTATTTTTCTATACTGACACTGTAGCAACTTAAGAAATAACTTTAAAGCAACAATTTTTTCTCTACTGAAGTTTTTTGGAGGTAGATTGAAAACATGCATTCAATCCCAGACATTGTTAATTCTATCTAGCTAATTGCCTTGAAAGTTTCAAATGGATTATTCCTTTGTCATATCCCTGTTACAGAAACTTCCACCACAAAGTTCTTTTTCATGCATGTCTACTCTGACATTTCCAAAAATCAAAACATTCACTTTAAACAATTTAAAAGACAATATTAATATTCATGCAAGGAAGGAAACATGCATTTTCAGAATCTCTGAATGATATAAGCCTGGGTTTCACTTACTTGGCGGTGATGTGACAATCTGTAGAATACATACAAATAAAGGTTCTTATTTGCTTTCTCCTCAGCTGTACTGGAAGTTATATAAACATGATAGCTTTTCTATTAAAATTCCTTGAACTGAGAATTAGATTGCTTGCATCTACTGAAAAAAAACAACAAAAACCACACACAAAACCAAACAAAAATTCCACACACAAAAAAACCCCAACCAACCAACCAAAAAAAAAAAAAAATTCATCACCACAGATCTCCCCAAACTCTAACCTAAAATAGGATTAAGACTTCTGTTTTATCTGGTGGTGTGATAGCTGAGGAATGCAGGCAATTGTTTATGCATTTTGGTTAGTCACAAAGACACGACAAACTGTTTTATGAAGTTAAACTTTCTGGCATTTGGTAGCAATATGTATAATTAGATTAATATCTGCTAATTTCAAATTAAACAGTTTTATCGTTGCTAGCATACAGCTGCAGGATGGTGAGTTTGGCTTTCTACCAAGAAATTAAAAATTATGCACAGTTTACACTTCATGATTTGGATTGTGTAATCTACTAATTTTGTATAAGGTAAGAGGACTTTACTCTCAACCTATGGGATACATTTAGAAAACTAGATTTTACAGAGAAAATATTTACTATTAAAATGAACAGGTTTTACACGAGAACAATGCTTATGCCTGTTTTCCAATCACTTTTAAAAAATAAATTAACGTTCAAAACTTGTCTCCTTGGTCTACATCAGTGTTTTGCCAAGAGAGTTGTGTTGTGTGAAATCACAGTGTTAGCCATAAATTCCCTGAAGCTGAAGCAGTTATACCCTTTGGGCCAGTATAGGTTATTCCATCTGGAAAAGGAACACTGCATCCCTACAGAAAAAGGCTGCCAATATATTCTACAAGTATAAGCATACCAGAAAAGCCTTTTAAAGTGTGGACAACCCTGTCGTTAAATCTACCTTCTACCATAACTAAATCTCTCCACAGTAAAGTCTTGCTACCGTTCTTTACAAAATTCCCTTTCTCTGCTTCAAAACATGATCTTTCCATCAGGCTCATGTAGTTGGGTTAGTTGATTTAATCCTAAATTAAAAATTTCTCTGATTATTATTAAACAACTCCCTTACTTCTTTAATTCCCAAACCATGGCAAGGAGATACTCTTGGTTTATAATGTAACTTTTGAGTGTTCTCTCTGTGCCCTTTTTCATGATCCAGATAACAGAAAGCTCTAGCCATATATTTTCAGTCTCTCAAAAACCCCAGACATACCATAATTTTCTAAACTCTTATTCTGACTTCTTTCTGAACATCATCTTGACTTTTTCAAACTGCATTGTTGTGTGGCCTCAGGTAATGGGGCATTTTAAGGACAACTTCATTGTAGCTATATATGTTTGTTTCTTTAGGTGAAAGGTGAAGATGCATTTCCTGGGTGACCATTTTTGCCAGTTCAAATTTTCAAACAATCAGATGAAACTATCCTTTTATTTTGTCATGATTCAGCTAAAATCAATATCTAGGCTCACACCAACCTTTTAGCTGGAATGTACCAATACACTGTTCACATTTCATTTAAGATATTTGAGTGGAGAAGATATGGTCTACCTTTACTAAGTCTGAATGTAGTACTATCTGTGGTAGTGATACAAATGAATACTATAATATCGACAACAAGACATCTCTAAGTGTTCAGTGAAGATATTATTACTAATGCAGACAAACTAGGTGCAACCGGACACAGTAACCTCTGCAACAGGGTCAAGTAACCAACCAGGAATGTTTGCTGTGTTTACCCACTCAAATTGTGTCTGGGTGCCAAGATAAAGGAAAATTTTCTGTGGTCTTTCATCATTAACATAACATATGGAGTGCAAGATTATTAGTTTATAAACTAATATTAGTTGATATATTTATATAATAGATTTATTTATATATATATTTATATATGAAGCAGTCCATAAGGTTTTAATGTCTGGGTTTATTTTCTCCAAGATAGCCCCTAGTAGTATGATGGAACAGCTATCATAGCTGATGATTATAACCAAATTTATCAGGTTTTGCTGCTCTCTATTTCATGCTGATTTTCCATTCTTCAAAAAGATTGCTTGAAACATTTCCATCCATCTCTCCCACAGCATAGCAACAATCCATAATAAATTCCACCATTTCCAAACTGAGTGCAACTAAAAGGACTATTTCTGGCTATATCTTGTAATTCAAGTATTTCTGACATGATTTATTTATAACCTTTTTAGTCTTTCCCATGTTATTTGACATATATAAGAAGTCCTGTCTGACTCATAACAAAAAAAAATTTAGCCAGCAGTTACCTCCTCATTTTCATGTACCCACACCACTAGCATGGTTGTGTCACAATTAAAATGTTATGGCTACTCTCACTCACAGGGATCTGCAAAACATACCCGCGGTTGCTTTAAATATAATACAAGCTTGCAGCTTTTCTCAGTATGATCTGGCAGAAAAAAAAGTCATTCAGCTTGTGCTGTAAACTATCTTTACAGCTACTAACTAGCCTATAATAAACTTTTCCTTCTGCTAAATAGTAAATCAGCAATGAGTAAATTCAGCTATCAAAATATACATATCCTGTTTTCAAGCCAGATTTCTAGGAATTAAATCATGGTAAAAGTGGTGTAGTATATTACTTATCACAATTAGAACTGGTTTTTAATCTCTTGACTCTAAACAACAAGCATTTGATCCTCCAACCCCTGTCTGGCATCTGAGCCACAAAATCTCTTTTGCAAACAGTGAACAACAGAATAATATTGTTCATTTTAGTAACTGCTCAGTAGTAGAGAGCAAAATCTTCAGAAAAACTTAATCTCTGGCATAGATGCCCTGAAACACTTAGAAGTAAAACACACTAACAACCAAAATTATCTCGCTATATTAATAGTAAGAAATATTCTTGAAAACATTTAAGGCATTGCAAAGCTCTCGAGGAGAGCTATCAAGAAGGACTGCAAACAAAACAAAATGTAATGAATTATTTCTACTTTTGACCTGAATTGCTTATGGATGGATATCAGAGGTCATAGGTGAAGAGATACTTAAGTACAATTGTCTGAAACAAAGTAAGAAATATGCACTTGTTTTCTGGTGCACCTATATATGTCTGAGAGAAAGCTGGTGGAAATCTGGCTCGGCATTGCTAGCACTATTCTTTCTTAACACATTAAGTAAATAATCATTAATATCATAATCAGTCCCTATCATTGGCCCATTAATGCTGCCTTACAGCTGACTTCACCTCTGGGAGCTTAGTCTAGGACTGCTGGCACAGTTTTGTTTCAATTTGCCTTTATGCAGAGTTTTGATTTTATTTTCCTTTAGACAAGAATACCACTTTCTTCTGCAGGTCTCTCAGTATTACAAAGACACTGTTACTGTCTGTCTCTATTCCATTCCCACTTCAAGTGGCTTGGATTTTCTAAGGCATCCTCTTCTAAGCAGGTAAACGCCAATGAAATGATTTTATAGATGAGATCTAAGGAACAGAACTATCTAATGAGCTGTGCATCCCCATATCATCAATGCCATGTACATCTTTGATTTGACCTCTTCTTCTTTGTGTTTTCTTTTATCTTATCACCTTATCTGAAATCTCCTGTCTGTTTTTTTCTTTTATCTTGCTACTTCATCTTTACCTGAATATATCCCACAAGTCCTCCTTGTACCTAATGCTCTATAACATATAGAAGATTTTTACTTGCCAGTTTTGTATAATACCATGAATATATTTTACTCTATAGCTATTTATTTGTCTGTAGTCTGTAAAACCCTTAGTGCTCATCCATTTACAGCAAATATTTTTTAAGTAGTATATTTTAAATATCCTATTTCAACATACTTCTTGGCCTGAGTATCAAAATCATTCCATTTAAATTCACTTGCTGAGCATTTCAGAAACAATGCATGATAATCAGTTGTTTTCATTCCAAATGCTTATGAGACAGCCTGGTTATTGTGACTTTTCAGAGCAGTACAAATATGATGTCTCCATGGAATATCCATGTAAAAGAAAAAAAACCCAAACACCAAACAAAAAAATGTTAAAAAAAAAAAAAAATCACTAATTTGCTGGTGCTTCTTTTGCCTCAGATTCTGAATGATACTTGTAGTTGATTATTCTCTCTCTCTAATCAGTCAATCTATTATTTACAATGAGAATTTAGCAGAGTTGGTCAGGAAAATAAGAGAAAGCAGAAGGATTTGTGTGGACAGTTAAATATAAATGAGAAGTAATGTTTAATCCAAGTTGTCCTTTCAATTTCTTGGCTAAAACCTGAATCAAAATCTTTCAGCGATCATGAAAAGGCATTGTTAACACCTCACACAGGTTTCTGGGCATCTGATTGACTCTTCCATGATGCACATACTCCTGTCTTTATGTGAAATGACACAATACATTATGAAACTTCTATAGCTGAGACCCATCATAAAAGAGAAATTCTGACTAAAGAACTCATTTCACTACAGAAATAAAAATCACTTGAATTATAGCCCCTAGCAGGCATCAGAATGACATTTCTGTCCACTTCTTCAATAAAGAATTGAAAATTTTCACAGAAAACAAACATCACTTACAAAAATTTTGGCAGATATTTTCTAACAAACCCTAAATAGAAATGCTTGGTACATTTCTTTCACTTAGTTCTCAGTATAGAGCTGTTCTATAACACCACTGGTAAGTTTTTGCTTGTAATACATACATTGTAAGCACCCCCTTTCAACAAATCTCTTCCCAAATAGTAATATACAAATTCTTCAGTCCCCTAGTATTTAAAAAAAACCCCAAATATTAAAACCACTAAAATAAAAATATGAAGAGTTACTCAAATCTTCACTGAATTTAGACTTTCTACATAATGAAGCACGTGATAAAATTCATAACTTACTGAAAATTAGATATTCACATTCTGTCTTTATCATATTTTTTATGATAATATATCTAATATCAGTAGTACAAAAAAATAATAAATCTGCAAACTGCATGAGCCCTATTTTACACATTTCATATTAACTGCAGCACATACTACACAACTCTGCTAGAGAATAGTTCTAAGTTTATTATCATTGATCTTGCCTGAGATATTCTTGTAAGGAATTACTTGTCATTATCTCAACAGATTTTAAAAATGAAGCTCATTCAGTCTGTGAATACATCTCTGTCCATGTAAATGTTAGGTACCAATTATTTGTACAGCTTCCTTTTAATCAGAACAGCTTTTTATTCCCTCATGACATATCATACTAATCTACTCCCAAATTACCAAAACATTCAAAGAGCAATAGTTCACCGTTAGTATAAGAAACAGGTTTTCCAGCTTATAAAATTATACTGATAAATCAATTTTAGTACATCCTCTGTATCATGCAACCTGCCCCAGCCCCAGATTGTATATTATAATGCCTGAGGCCATTGGACTTGATGCAATTTTTCCGATGAAACAATACCTATTCAAACTGCATCAGCACCAGTGCCTCTGTCTGGTACAAAAAAGATCTTTTGTGAGCTTATTTAATACATATTTTATGCTCACTGAAAAATAATGTATTTATGTATTGGAAGAATCGTGTATTTGGGAGAACGGTATTCAAAGAAAGGCAGATCTTTTCCCCCTCAAAAAAAAACAGACGCTTTTTCAATATAAGTCATATCAGAACTTAGTAATTTACATGTTTAATTTTCATAATGCTAATAGTAACCAGCACTGCATATGTTAATTGTTCTAAAATGGTGAATGAATAATTTTCATTTAAGAAAAGCCACAACAATTTTTATTGCTAACCTTCATAAAATGGGGATGGTCAGTAGAATATAGGTTATTTATATTTCACTAACATGTTAGGAGTACAAATAGTTGCATTTTAACCTCCTTTTATAATTTTTCAGAACATTCACTTCGGCAAACTTGTCTAGAATATTGGGTAAATAATGCAAAATCTGTTTTAACATTTTGGAATTCTAATGGTACATTACCTTAAAGAGTGCCACTGCACAAGTCACTGGAGCTCGGAGCTGAGAATACTTTTATTCATACTGACAGCTGTCACCGCTTCTTTCCACTTAGGTGAGTCTAATGAGCCAGCCGTCATGATAGACTGGTATTTGTTTCAGAGCTAGGACTTTACATCAGGAGAAAGCAAGTAACTTTTTGGCACGTTTATAAACTGACACTCATATAAGCAACTAAACTGGCAAAACTGAAGTCAGTGCTGAAATCTTCTCATTAATGATAATACCTTTCTCTTGCACTTTGATAACCAAAGCCACTGGGAAAGATACATCTACAGTCCAAATCATCCTCAACCCAGTTCTTCTACATAACAGACATCTCAGATGACTTTTGTTGTATCCCATGGTGAGCAGTCAATCTGGAATCCTCCTTCCCCACGCCTGGCCCCATACACAGGGAAGTTTTTATCACAGTAGGCCATCTCAGTTATATAGTGAATATTTTGAGAAACTGTCATCCAAAAATGAGAACAAACATAAAATAGTATTACAAAAACATTAAAGATGCCTTTGAACAAACTATGGTAGATTTAAAATAATTTCTATTAATTGTATAAGTAAAAGGCATATTACATTGTAAACAATAAAATAATAGATTAAAATGTTAAATTAAAATATATTACATTAACATAGAATAAAAGGATTTTTAAAATAAGGGACATGCATATATACTGTTTAGAGATTAGATTATCTGCAAAATGTCAGAATAAATTTTTGAGGGGAAACTGCATTGTTAGCTCACTATTTTTCTCACCATTTCCTAAAGTGATTTTAATGTGTGACTCCTTGGCAAATAAATTTATTCATTTCTCAGTCTTGCATCTTTCTTAAAATCTTAAATAAATATTAAATAAATATAAAATTCCTCTTCTTTAAATTTCATTCACTTACAAATCAAAGATGCTGTAATTTTTTCTCATCTCTACACATTATTCACCAGCGTTGCACAAAGAAACTGTTGTTCTTTTGACATTGCAACTCAATAAATGGATTAAATGAGCTGTGAATATCAGCATTTAACCAATAAAAAAAAAATAAATCTTTATTTATTTAAAAAGTATCAGATGTGCTACATCTAAAAGGCTAATTGAAAAGGCTATTCAGGTCAGCTGTGATATTAGAAAACAACTTGAATAACATTTAATGCTACTTAAAGGATGTGAACAGGCTAAAAGAAAAATTAAACCATGACCATTAAAATTTAATTTGACTTAGTGAAGCCATTAACATTTTGGTTTTATGCAGTGGCCAGCATTCTAAAAATATTTCCATATAATTCAGAAACACAGAATTGTCAGATGGCTGACCCCATTTTTGATGTACCAAAAATGATTGAAAGTGACCTTGCAGGACAAATCAGGAGAGGAAAAAAAAAAAAAAAAAGAAAAAAAAGACAAAAAGAAAAATTCTTAGCTGTCATTCTGTTCTTTCTTCATAAATAATGAGTCTTTAAATATATCGTATTATTACGGTATACACACATACATATACATACATGAATTATCTGCTCACAGCAAGTTTCTTGCTTATTCTGACTCCTGTTTTATTGCTGCTGTTTTTAAACTTTTACATCTCATCACATCTACAGATTCTCTGTAACGGCATTTCTGCCTCTGATAATGGCCAAATTGATTTATGCAGTTATCAGCCCAAGCTCATCCAGCAACTTTGTCTCATACACTCTTTTAAAATAACTTTTTAAAAGAAAAGAAAACCTACTTACAATGTGAGGTCAAATTAGAGTCCTGTGAATTTTAGTTGTGTTATTATACTACAAATAGTTGCATCTTTACTAGAAATTCTTGTATTTTTCCTATTCAACACTGAGTATCAGATATCAAGTGAACAGTACACAACTTTTATGCAAACCATAAAGAAATAAGCTATTTTTTAAACAATACCTTATCTTAGTCCTAGTAGGATACATGATATGTTGCTTTGTCTCTACAAGTTTGCCTTTGTAATTTGAAAATGCTACTGCCAATGAATGTTAATTATATATTAATATAATATGAATTAATATGAATATTATATGAATTATATATGAATATAATTATATAATACTCTGTATAGTGAAAAATATCATTAGCAAAAAGCAGTCATCAATGTAGTAATTTTAAGTAAATTACTGCCAAGTAAATACATTACCCTTAGTTTTTTGGTTTCACTACCATTTTTTCCAGTTCAAAAAATAACAAAACCAAAAAGTTACAACAAAGCCTTGGGTTGTAACAGTCTTAAAATAATCTGGAATTTCATATCTTGCTATATAAACATTACTTGTATTGCTCTGGCTTACTTACTGGTAGTCATCAGTGTTGATAAGATATGGAAAATGCTAAAAACTGTTAAGTTGTTAGAAATGTGTTTCAGGAGGTAGAGGTTACTGTAGAAACCTTAAGACTAATCCAGGGAGTTTCTGGCTCTACATATACAGTGTAAAACTTCTGGCTTCATAGAAATCATGGGAATTGCCACCATCACTCTATACCCATCACCTGAAGTAGCTTTAAAGAGAAGAGATGTATATAACTATCTTCCTTCTAATGAGCTGATAAACCTGTCAAAGTCATAAAGGTTTGAAAAGAACACGTAAAAAATCTTGAACTGACAAGTTTTTGAAAGGTTTTGAAAGAATACACTGTGCTGAGTACTCAGGTGTTTCATGGATTCATACAAAATTATTTTTAGAGATACCTTATTCATCAGTTTCTACTTCATGATTTCTCATGGCTAAATGAGTGGAAAAATAATCAAAGATCTAATGACAAAAGGAAGTGTCTCAATTACTGCAATCGATTATCTTCTAAATTAATTTAGCTAGCCATTAACTTGGACAAGAATTATTTTATCCTTTCTCTACTTATTTTTTAATAGGTTACAGAAAATTAGAAGCAGAAACTGGTGATGACCTCTGTTCTTTCCCACTTGTAGTGACTCTAGCTCCTGCCACAGAATATTTTTATTCACGGCATCTCAATACTTCAAGGTCAAACACTTCCATATTTAGCAAGTTCGGTAAGGTGAAGCTGTTTTACTAAGCTTTACAACCAACCAGATCAGATTAGAACATCTCTGGATTAAAAGCCTCATTCAAAATGGACTATAGTTTCTCAGTGGCAAAACTGTGCTCAAGAATGATATCCAAACAGTCTCTTCGGTCTGTTGCTGGAAGAATTGCTAGATTCTTCCAGGATCTGCTTAAATGTGTGTGCAAACTACCATATCAGCTCAAATGTTCAGTGAATAGCTTGCCTCACAGATCCTTTAAAGCAGATATCTCCCCGACAAAATGAAAAGACAGCAGATCAAAAATTTACTACTTATAACAGCAGGGGGAAAAAAGTGAGTAGAAATTACAGTATTTGGCTTTGAGCAGCCAGGTAGAGCTTATACCTTTCCCTATTATAGCTTGCATTTTGGGGTAAAAAAAGCATAGTAATAACTATATCTAAGAATAGTGTAATTGTAAAGATACACTATAACAACAAGGTGTGAGTAGAATAAGAAAACTTTGATTACAAGCTTGTCTAAAATCTTTAATGAAAAAAAATTTTTCTTAAATTACTTATATTAGTTTGAAATCTGGCACTCATTTAATCCTAGATCTGAGCAGAAGGAAAACAATTTGTGCAAGAGGACTTCAAATATATCTGTCTCAGAACTTAAAAATTTGGAGTCACATCAGGTGTTCTAGCCTCATAGCAGCCTCTATAGCCTGCTAAAGAATACTTTTATTAGGAATAACCAATATGAAAAGGTCAAATAGACCTTTTTATGAGGATTTATCAAGAAATTCAGTCAGAGGCCACATGACTAGCTCATTTAAATAAACCACAAAGTCTTGGTATATACCAAGAGCTTGGGAAGTGTATTATTCTTCATACATTCAATTTCACATGCTCTCATTTATGAGCATGTGTCAATACACTTAGATTATTGTGATTCCAGATGCCTTATAGTAGTTCTGTTTCTGAAATGAAGGTGCCACAATAAGATTAGTTATTCATTAGCGCATGAGCCTGTAAAACAATCTCTGGAAGTGTTTCTTTGTCCTAGCTATTCTATTTTACTTTATCTTGGAGATTAGAAGGAGGAACAGCTTTAAACTATTTTCTTGATATACAGCAGAAAATTCCAGACTCCTGTGCCATGTCATTTCTTTATGCATTCCTTTACCTTGTAGGAAATGTCACTGCACACAGGAAAAAAAACTTTTTCATTGTAATATACAAAAGCATGGCAGTGCTGCCTGATAAACACACTGACACTGTCCTTTGCTCTCTTTGTCGCTTTTCTATTAGCAATCCTTATCTTCAAATGTTAGAGCTTCAAATACCAATTTCTAAAAGATAATATAAAATTCAGGCAAGGAGATAGTGATCTAAATTTAGCTCATATCAGAATAAAATTCAGTAATATGAGAGTCTGAGACAAAACTTCCCTAAATACTGATGCAGGATGGAGGAATTAGCCTCCCACCAAGACAAATAAATGCACCACAAGAAAATTGAAACCCAGTTTTTAAATCATTTGTGAATCATATGGACAAAGTACAAAGAATGACTAACAGAAATCGATACTGGAAATGAAGTTAAACATGATGATCTCTTCTTATTATGGTATTTAATTCTTATTCCAGATCCTTTTCCAAACTTCTCTAGTCAAATCTGGCATTGAGATTTGTATTGAGATACAAATACACAGTATAAAAATTGAAGCCATAAACTATATATAGATGTATGCTTCCTCCAAGCATACTTGCTCTTAAGAAGTCCTTAATCTAGATCACCTCTTGTGGCAAAATCAAATTTTAGCAGCTAAATCAGGTTACCAAAACCCCAGGATCATACCAAATGTGCTGATAATGATTTAGCCCTTGACAACCTTCTCTTGATGTCACTGTGAAGCCATGTCCTAACATGTAGCTACAGGAGAAAGGGGGAAAACTCCAGTTTCACTGGCATGAAACACAGTGAGAAGTTCTCTACTTGTTATTACTAACAATCTTACAATAATGCTAATATTAATAATAATAATATTAACACACTGCTAATAGTAACTAAATTTTCTGTAACATGCAGCAAAATATACATGATGAGGTAATGCTGCGACTACTGAAAACCCCTTAATTCTCTTCACAGAATAAAATTACATTTTTAACAACCAGGAAAAAATAATCAGGTCACCAGTTTAACTCTCATTTAAAAGTGATAACATACATTTCCTAACTTTGATTAAAAGACATACTATGTCATCTGATATCATGAAATTCCAGTAATCTAATGGAAGAGGTCTAGTAACTTATTAAATATATCCAGCCATGGGTTTGATATGTTTGGCAAAATAAAGTAGCTCTCCTGTAGTTCATTTCTACCCTAGTGAATCTCTATGACTGCAGATCACTAATGGAAACTCTGTTCCATGTAATTCATGCAGTTGTTCTGCATAATTACAGAGACTCCTGACTTTCAAATCTCACTCTAATCTGAAGATACACGATCAACTGCTTCTTTTTTCCAAGTTATGAAACAAATATACTAAACAAGTCAAATCTGGGTCCTTGGGAATTAATACATTATTTAGAGCAATCATCAGCTATTTTTGTCCTTATGTTAGTAGTGTACAAGGTGTAGTGTGAGGGAATCAAGAAATTTGATGACTAAAACTTGCCTACTTTTTTATTAAAATATTTACATAATGATGAAAGGAACAAATAATAATTTGCTAATTAAAAACTGTGAGCTAGTGATATTACATATACTTCATGCTGATGAATACTGCAGTACATAAGACAGGTAAAAAAGAACAGATGTAGTCACTCTATTGCAGTTCAGTAATTAAAATATGTGTCTAATAAAGGTACCTCAATCCATTTAATCAAGTTTTCTACAAATCCTACATTGCAGCATTTGTTTTCTAACTGTTGGGCTGGTAAAATACCATTTAGGACTGAAATTTTAAAACTTTAGCTATTTTAATATATTCTCTGTATATTGAAAGGCACATCATTAATACAGAGGATTACTCATTGAAGGCATTATTAGATACTTAAATAATTTATCTTCTGGTTTGATGCATCCATGTAGATATACAAAAGCTTATTCTTAATTAAATATATATATATATATAAAACTATCACATTCCCCTGAAATAATAAGCAAAATAATAGGATTAAAACTGATGTGTGAGATTCAAATCTGCTGCGTGAGATTAAAACTTTGCAAACAACTATTCTGCCAACAGAGCTCACAAATAAATTATGTCAGAAGAAGCTGGTAATTTGCAGTATGGTAACAGTTCTGTCCCTTCAACTCTTACTTATCTAGACACGCAAACCAGTTACATGCAAGTTAGTAACACAAATCACTGACCGATTTGCATCAGTGTGAACAGAATCCCATCATGTGCCTCTTAAACAAGGATTCACAGAATGATCACACTTGAGGTTTTGAATATATAATATCATCTTGTTCTTATACCTCTGGTTAGGGGTTATATTTGAGCCTAATGCTTCTTATTGACCACACTGTTTTATAGAAATTATGCAGCTGGTGGCTGTAAACATTCCTGCAATAAATATGGGACATAACAAGAAATAATTATAAATAACATGACATGGCAAAAACGTAATAAAACACATTCATCATAATTACTGTGCATGTATATAGCAATTTAAAATTGTATAAGGTCTTAATTATGCACTAGAGCAAGTCCATGTAGGCTTATCTAGGCTCACAATAATAAATCACACAAGTGATGCATTAATTGTTAACAACTTTCTGTCTTTTGCTTTCATACCAGTTTTAGTTGCCTAAGAGAGTGATAGAACTGCATGTTTTGAGTTCTAAGATAATATTTTAAGTATTTTTGAATTATATTTTTTTGTATTAAAAATGTAGTCAAAGTTTCACAAAGTAACAAATTAAGCAGCAGGAGACTTAATGTGCAGGCTACTTTTCTTGTTTTATGAGCATGACATGTATAAGAAACAGTGACATAATGAGGGACTGAGTACAGAGCAAGGAACCTGATACTCCTGGAGACTTTTCACAGTCTCAGCAGTTTACTGTGTGACTTTAGGGAAGCTCTTAAGTAAGTGCTGAAAGAATGAATTGTGTATGTCCTGAATAACCATTTCACATTTGGTTTTACAGTGCAAGTCCAAAAGCTTTAGGAACAAAAACCACCCAGAAGAAGAAATTCTGAGACCACCTTATCTATAAAGAGGTTAGTGTATATTTAGTTTAGTCAGGGATTTATGTTCAGTTCAGTCACTGTTTCTGCGAAGTATACTTCTAACACTACAAACTCTGCATTAGCACATTTCAATCTCATGTGACCAAGTCTCTTTACAAAAAAGCCACCTAAAACACCAAGATTGCTTTGGAGCTATAGTATCTTTCTTTCAAGCATGCCCTTACAAAAGTCTCAGCCTTGGGAATTCAGATCCATTAAAAAAGAAAAAAAATACACTCAAATACAGTATGTGATCTAAACACCACTTTTCCAGCAAGCAAGGTCCTGATGACCCAATCATCTATAGTAATAAAAGGAACTGGAATAATAGCCATCTATAGTAATAAAAGAAACCTGGGGATGTCATATGATTACTCTCCTATTAAAAAAAAAAAAAAAAAACAAAACCAATACAAAACAAATAACTAAACAAAAAACATAAAACCAAACAAAACAAAAAACAAAAACAAAACAAAAACAAATCCAACAAACAAAACAAATGAACAAAAATCACAACAACCATTGAAAACAACAAATTCTGATGCTTTCTTACTAAGCTTCCTTGATTTTTCCAAGGGACGATCATCATTTTTTGTATATCTCAGTAAAACAGCGAAGTGACCTCGTTTGTTTTCACTCACCTCCTGAAACCACCGGTTATGGTAACTAAAGCATCTGGTAGAAATGTACAAACAGTATTCTTGACAATCAAGCTTACTGCATCCGCTTCTGCCTTCGATACACAGCTAACAAGGTCATCATAGTAGAGAAACCCTGGAAATCAAAGGCAAAAAAGCATGGATCAGTCTGTGGAATTATCAAAACTCTACACAGCATTACATAAGCCCTGTGTTAAATAGCCACCAAGAAGTTAACATAATTAATACCATGGGCAAGGGAACCCTATCTAATGGCAAGAATTAAGAAATGTTCCATCCTGCACCTGAAACTGTGTGTGTGTTTCAGGACATACTGTGGGAAGAATATATTTTGATCCAGTCTATTCAGAAGTGTTTTCCTTTCTCCACATTATTCCTGGAGTTAGCCTCCTGCCTTGAGTGTGGGTATTGCAGGCAACAGACAACCTCTTCCTTCCCTCATGTTTGTCCTTATAGTTTATATATATTTTTGTCATTATCATTTGTTATAAATAGCAGTCAGGATAATTTCTCCATTTGCTGCAAACCTGACATACTGCTTTAAAAGGCTGTCTTCAAGAAAAGATGGACTTCTACACAACTACAGGCAGGGCACAGAGGTAAGTGAAATATTCCAGCTATTTTTATGTCTGATCACAGAGCTTGTATCAAGAGAGCCCGGTCCTGCAGCTTGCTTCACACCTGGATATGCTATGTAAAACAAAAAGTACAAAGGAGCATGAAAGTGGGCAAGCTGACCCAAGGGATTCTGAGGTGATATAAAGCACACGGTTTTAATGGAAAAATAAAGTTGCATTATTTTACTATCACATTATATGATCTCCTTTCCTTAATGTAACTGATGATCTTAAAGGTTTATTCCAACCAGAATGATTCTATGAAATATTACTTTACCCTAATTGTTTAATATTCACAAGACACTGCAGCAAGAAAATAGATATATAAATGAACTTAGCCTCCTCCTTTGATTCTGATATCAACTTATTTGAGCACTGAGATAAAAGTTTTTATGAGACTTTAAACTCACCTGCTTTCTGCATTTTTGATAACTTCAGCGTCTTGACAGCTTTTACCTCTTCCAGAGTTCGTAAACCCATTCTGTACCATTTCTCAGATGTCTTCACTCCCACTCCAAAGACTGAAGTAAATTGCTAAGGTCAGTAGAACAACACACATTTCAGTGCTGTTTTCTAAAGAAGCAGTGAATTAGCAATAAGTAGATAACAATGAAGTTTCATAGGGAAAATACTGGGGCAGAGTTTATCTTATTAGAGATAAATAATAGTGTAAAACACGCACACAGATTAGGCTTTCTTTCTTTGCATAGTTATGTTGGACAATTGCTTTCAAACATGGAGAGTTTTCATTAAAGTGAAATCTAAACAATAATACAGTAGTAGCTCGAGCACCTTTATGTGGTTTCCCAAATGTACACTTTCATCTAAGGTGTGAAATAAGGATAGTAATCTTTATTTCTAAAAATAATGTTAAGTAGCTGGATTCCCTTACACTGGCTTCACAGAATAAGAGATGTGTCAAGATTATCTTCCTAATTTAACTGAGATTACAATTTTGTACTGTATGCACTATCAGCTCTCAGCTGTACACATGTTGGTGTTGCAGCACACCTGAGAGATGGGGTCAGTGGGAACCTTGGGGCTCCTGAAATTCCACACCGATGGCAAAGAATCTCAATGGTGCATGGAAACAGATGGCAAGTACCTAAAGATAACTAACATAGTTGGATCATAAATAAATTGGATCACAGAATCATAGAATTGTCAGGGACCTTAAAGAGCATCTAGTTCCAACCCCCCTGCCAATGGCAGGGACACCTCCCACTAAATCAGGTTGCTCAGAGCCCCATCCAGCCTAGTCTTATACTGCTTTCTATAAAACACATAGGTTTGGACATCATAGCTATGGTTATATTCCATTTATTCCAAAGTAATTTTGTACAGTAACTTATTCCCCAAGAAAGGATGTAAAGCAAGAATGTCACAGTTGTGAGCATTATTCAGTGGATCAATATCTCAGATGGACAGTGATATGAAAGCAAGAGAGGAAATTTTTAATGTTTCCCACAAGCATGGTCTTTATGTTCAGTTTGTCAATACTGAAACTCTCAATACTTTCTTTGTAAGTTTATTGAATTAAATGACTAACTGTAAGACACAAATAACTGCTGTTTTCCATTGAATCTACAACTTCTGAATTCCAACCATGGAAGCTTTAATTTTTGTTTTTCTAAAGAGATTAATTACTTGGAAATAATTAAAGAGAATAATAATAATAAAAAAAAAACCTTCAGTAATATAAATGGATATATTACCCTACATTTTGTATAGAATGGATGAAATTACCTATTCTTTCTCTGAATCATGGGTGTTTATGGAAGAATGTGATTTTTAAAATGTCTAGACTGTTATCTTTTAATGCTTTTGTTAGTGCTAAAGTATTTTCAAAAGGATCTATTACTTGGTTTAAAAATTATTCCAAGACTTAATTAATACTGTGATAGAGAACTAAAAAAAAACTGATTCAATGCCACTGTCCAAATTTTAAGGGGGGGAAAAAAAAAACCCTACACTTTTTTCTCAATACCACTATTCATTATTATTCACTATATTTTTAGATGTCAATTTAGAGACAGTGCTAAGAGTGCAGTGTGAATAGAAGGTAGCTTTTTTCTTCAACTGTGTGTGCCATCTTTGCTCTTTTTTGCCTGGTGATAGTGAATTATATGAATTGTTTCTCTGCAGCATCCACTTCCATAAGGAGGCAAACTGACCATGTCATTCATGTACTCTGCATCTAAAACACAGACAGTATAGTTTATGTCAGTCGTTTGATAAATGTGGTCCTGGGACCATCTTTTAAGTCATGATGAATGATTTTCAGCAGTCACCAGAACCATGCTAAACAGTAAAATTCAGGCATTCACTAATATTATAGTATTCTTCTTGGCTTTCTTAGAAACATAAAAAATTGTTGGGAAAAACTGGCTACAGCCAATTTCGCCAAAATGTTGAGACTGTGTTCAGCTAATCAGAGAGCCACATACATTTGTTGTAATTAGGCATGTGAAAGCATATTTGACATAATCTTTCCCTTGAAAGGGAATTTTATTCTGTTTTATTCTGTTTATTTATTCTGTTTTATTCTGTTTTATTCTGTGGGTTTTATTCTGTTCTCCGAGAAATTTTCTTAAAATCTGAAACATAAGATTTAATGTCTGATCCTCATTCTTTATTACCATTAATAAGCAAGTCTGTTTCTTGAATCCTGCTATATATGTGAACCTACACTTCTCTGAGTATTGCTACAGATGACATCAACAATTATCACAGAGCATCCTTTCATACTTGTATTACAAGTCAGAGAAAATGGAAGAGACTTTCAATAGATGAAGTAGAAGTGAGTAATTCAGGGGAGAATTAAACAGTCCTTTAAACTTTCTGATTTAATTTTTTTCTGAAGGAACAATCAGGATATTTTTAGAGATAAAAACTGCAGAAAAAATAAATAAAAAAATTATTTCCAGTATATATTTTTCCAGTAGAGAATTCACTGTAAATTTAAGAAATGGGAACTGCAGTAATTATGTGTCTTAGATTCCCTTTAACTATGAAGAAGTGTGACTCTGACTGAACCTACAATCTACGTAACAAAGAACTATCTCCAATCCTCTTCCTTCTGCCTCACACAAAAGATAATGAGTCGTCTTTTTCACATGGTATTTTTTTTTATGCCAGAATAAGATGGTGTAGTGTTCTAAAGATAACCAACTGAGGGAAGAAAAAAAAAATAAATTCAACCAACATCACATTAAACTTACAGAAAAGACTATGCATTACACTAGTTTTCAGGAAAAAGAGATTGTTTAGTTCAAGCCTAAGAGCAGTGGTGTATACATCACATTAATTAGAAAGTTAACTGATTTAACCATTATTACTTACTCTATCACATTTTTCTGTCCCTCCCTTTCTCTTTATTCAAGAACTTTCTTTCTTTATATTTGATATTGGATGTGTCTTTATAATAAAATTGATGGTTATATCTAAGCTCTACTAAAAGATTAAAATATTTGCAATTTTCAGTAAAAGCAACAAACCTCAAAAGATTTACCTTAAATGACTTGTATCGTTCATCATTGAACACTTCTTTAGCTCTAGAACTCTCTCCTTCCTCAATAATCTCCTAAACAAAGAAAAATGTCACTTTATTCCATTACAATTAAGTTCTGCAATCCTTTTTGAGACAGCAAATTACTAAACGATGAAGGAGAAACTGTAACCACAGAATAAATTTTACAGTATTTATTTACTCATAAATTTACTCAAGAATTAAGTAGAAACTGGGACCATGGAACATATTTCACAGTACTTATTTACTTATAAATTCACAACCAGAAAGCAGATATTTATCATAAGCTATCAATGAGTTGTCCTGAATATTAGATTTCATTATTTGACTGGGTTTACTTTCTTAAATGTAAGAACATTGTAAGAACAGATATGTTTTTTTCTTCATTGTACAGTTCCTTCAGCCTTTCTGATAAAAACTAACAAACAGAAAAACCCTCACCAATAACCCCCCCCAGATCATCCTATTTTCTGTGGGATCATAATTGAATTCCTAGTCCCCAGGTAGTAGATACAAAGAGCACTTCAGAGGCTACATTCTTAATTTGTGGAGTGAGGCAAACAAGGAGCCAGAGTGAATCACAACACTAAGCAATAACCTTTCCAGACAGCTGAGACTCCCTGATCAGCTGCCTTCTAGAATAACAGCACCTGAGATGTGGAGTCCTGAAAGGGCTAAGAATTAAAGAAAGATGCAGGGAATACTCAAAGCTCCAGTAAGAATGTAAAGTTCATCCATCACCTAGATAAAAGGCTCTGATATAACTCATAGCAAGGTCAGATTTTAACATTAAAGTACTAAAATATTTACCAGTTTTGTGAAAATAGTATTTCTAATAAAGCATTCTGGTGAGCAAAGTGATGTTGCCAAGGGCAGGTCCCATGAAAAAAACAGTTAGCTTGTCACATCGAAATCAGAGTGAGCCTTTTAAAATTACACACAAAGATGATGCTGCATTACTTATTCATTTGTATTTATTAGTCACTTACCTTTATTCCTAAGGGCAGGGGTTCTGCGCCAGAACCTTACGTTACTACAAAAAGTTTCCAGAAATCATTGCATTCTTAGTAACAAGGATAATATAAAGTTATTACAGGAAATACAGAAGGTTGTGTAAATACACACAGATATTAGCGCTGCACTCAGTGACCTCTAAAAGTAGATCCGTAAAAGATTCAATTGGCAGATAATTCAGAGGTATGTTACCTCAATGACATCTCTGACTCTGTCTCCAATGCAGGGCAACCCTTGTATATCTTTCATTGTGGTTACTGGAAATGGAAGAAATTTCAGCACAGAAGCTGCTCTCAGAAATTCCAGGCAGAGTATTTCATTTTCTTTGAACTCATAATTTTCAGCCATTATCTCAAAGGCATCCTGGGGACCGGAGGTGTAGAAAAAGTTAAAGGTTAATAAAAGTTTAAATTATTCAGTATACTCCTTAGAAAGGTTACTTTGTATGCTAATTCGAGAATTATTTCTTTACGAAGTCTCTCTTTTCATCCTAGCATTAAAAAAAAAAGGCATAATTTGCTAACCATTTGAATTTTCCAAGTATCATAACATTTATCTTTTAGAGGCAAACGAGGGAAAAGATTCTGATCTGTAACAAAACCAAACTTTAAAATCTTTTGTGAGACAGACTTGCCATATTCTGTGCAGATCTAATAAATCAATGTGAAATAGCAGCATAATTTTTAGAATTGTGCCCAAACACATGTAATCCAGCAGGTCATCTTCCTTATCAGACACAATCAAATAGGAGTCTGTGGCAGTACTGGAAATGGCTGCCTTTTATTTTGAACTTGTAGCTATTCTTCAATTTACTAATTTAAAGAATAAACTTGGGTTTTCCTCATTTTTCAGATGTATGACCTATGCAGAGAGACACACATGTTCGTTATGGTCCTTCAGCTATCCATGGTTTGGTTAATTTGACATTGCACTCAAAACTACCTTAAGTTAGCAGCACAATTTAAACAGAACAAACTAACTAAAACAAACAAAACACAATGAGCAACAATCCTTAGATCATTTATGCATATAAAGTTTCCCTCCCTTCTAGAATATATATAGGTACATATTTATTATATCTTAATAGCAGCAACTTTTAGAAATTAAATGCAAGGGACAGATTGCACAGCAGTGGAGAAGAGAAGCAGTTTTTTAGCTTACCACTCTAGAATACTATGTTTTGGGAGAGAACAAATGCTATAAAAAAAACTTTGCAAATAACCCAAGACTGGCAGCTAATTAGAAGCTGGAAATCTGAGTTCTTAATGAAACCTTACACAGAAACTGCAAAATCAAGTAATTTCTTCAGAGATGTTTAAAAGTGTACTATTTCCAGAAGAGACTTTCACTGTTCAAAATACCTAGTTAAAATGCATCCCACACCATCCTGTTAGGGATGCTCTTGTGCACCATTCCAACAGCACAAGGTGGGCTAGGTACAGACCATAAACCAGACAGCCTTACAAAGCTCCCACACTGTATTGTGTCCTGAATTCCTGATGGAGAACCCTTTTCTTACTCTTCAACCAGTCGCTAAAGAGCAGCTAACGGATCCCAGCCTTGAAAGGGCCACATGTGCAATTACATCAGATGCTGCATAGGGGGTTGGACTCTGATCTTCAGAGGTCCCTTCCAAACCCTACCACCATTCTACGATTCCTCTTTTGCAACTTCCTCCTGTTTCTTCTTGGACCCACAATGCATTTACAAAATAAAAAAAGAAGTTGCTGTCAGCATGCATCTGCCTGCAATTACCACTTCACTCAGTGGTAGTCCAAGTGTCTGTTCAGAAATGGCTTTGGAATAAGGATGAGTAACACCCTATGAAACAGATACTGACAGCAAATGGCTTACTAGAACAATGACTGAAGTGGAGAATAGAAAGCTTTTTTCTGCCCTCAGTGTTTATGGGAGCCCTGTTCCTATTTAGGCTCAGATTTCATTTGATTTGTAATTAAATGTATTACATAGTTTAAAGGAAAATAATTTTAGATTTTGCTTTTACTTTTATCTTTGCATTATTGTACTTTTTATTAGAAGATAATGACAAGTAAAGAACAGCAGGCCTTGCACAGCCTAAATGCTACATAAGTAGTATCTCCAGGTGAACTGGAGTCAGTTCTAAGCCTGACATGACAAATCCAACTGACATGACAAATCCAGCAAAGTCATCCATTTATTACATCTGTAGAATTGAGAACAGCATCTGTCACACTGTATTGAATTAATATAGCATGATTTAAGCAACAACAATAAGATCTTAACTAAAGTACAATCATTTAGATCATTAAAACAGAACAACTTAAAATTAGAAGTACCTTTCACAATGAATGTGGATTACTTACATATTACATTTCGTTGTTTGGTCAGTTCTAGAAAAACAGACCATCTGATATATTGTGTTGTTCAGATTATAGTCTCATTGAAGCAAAATGAAGGTTTTAATCAAAATCTTGAAGAAAATGTCTCTACTAACTGTAGGATTTGCAAAACATTGCAAAATTTGCTTTGCTCTATATCACCGATGCGACTTCACTCCTTGATCTCAGTAAGGATCAGCCACATATTGTGAATCTCACTGGAAGAATCCTCCCCTTAGCTGCATATTTATCAGCTACCCTGATTAGTGCTGTGCAATTCCATTTTCATAACATTTCATGAAAGACCTCGAGAGAGAGAGCTGTTTAGCAAGATGCTTGATCTTGAAGTTTCTACCAGTATATACATCCAGCTAGCCCTTGTGTACAAGGAATCAAAGGGAAGAGGGAGAACACTCCTTTGAGGAAAAAAAACTGAAACACAACAAAACAACCAAAAAAACCAACCACAAACAAAATACCCATTCTATTAAAAAAATAGTGTGCAAAACCTTAGCTTCCTTACAGCTGTCTCTAAAGCCCCTGCAGTGGCTAACTGTGGGATTTATTCAACTGTTATTATTTTCTATTTTTTTTCTTTTTTTCCCTACATTTAAGATCTTTATTTACTTAACAGATTATGTTGTATTTAATTACATACTTCCTAGTTAAATGTAGGTGCACTTTATAGTTCCCATTTAGGAAAAAAACCCAACAAAGTAATGCAGAAAAAAAGGGAAAACACTAATTTGAGGTCACAAGCAGCGAGGTTTCATCCCAGTTTGAATATGGAAGAACAAATACAGTATATTCAGTACTTCAAAGCAAATGAGGAATATAATTCTACAAGTAGGTAGATGGTTCTTCCATTGTGGGTTTTTTTTTTTTTTGTTTTTTATGTTCTCAAATTCTTACTCATTTTATGCCTTATCAGCTTCAAAGATTCTTTCCTTGTATGCAATAAATGATGCAAATTCTTGCTTTAAGTGATGTTTAGTCACAAAATTATGATAACTTTTGCTTTCTTTTTCTCTCTTTACAATCTGTGCACATGAATACTAAGAAAGAGGTGTTTGACAAGAAATTTCTTACTGTAGGTAATACCAGTAGAATTAATTAGGGATCAGAACTAAAAAGATACAGTTGCTACCTTCTTGTTAAAATAGTCTATACAGAAAAAAATACATAGACAGAAGACAGATCTCATAAGTACCTGCTCAGCAGTGTGCAGTAATGACGGAGGCTAGTAAAGTCATCTTCTTGATTAGGAACCTCAGAAAGTCTAGGGATGTTTTTTCTCACTCACAACAGGTGGCCTTTCACATGCACATTTGAATAGATGTATTCTACACTGAATAATCAGCCATCATGATAAATGTGTCTGCATATAGGAGTACCGCTGCTGTTTTAAAGAGGTATTAGCCCCTTTCTACTAGTAGGGGGGCAGTTTTCAGAGAAGCTGTGTCACCACCATTACTGAAAAAGACAATTACATGTAGCATTTTACTCAGAGGCTGTTGACAGTCAATAATAAAATATAATTAAAGAATTTGTATCAGTCTAGTTTGCATTTTTCAGTGTTTTCCTGCCTTTGCAAAGCTCGTTAAGCTGTTTTAATTAAAGAATTAAAGAGTATTGAAAATTTATTAATCCCTGTACAAAACAGTGACTGCAAATGCTGCAATTAATTACAGATCTGTCTTTATAAATAAAACTGCTTTTGACATTCTTTTTGATAAAATCTTTCTGCTTTAAAGGAAGCAAGCAATGGATCTCTAAGTTGAGCTGCTGTTTATTGAATATTATAGACACATGGAATAATATTACAGAAGGGAAAAGCACATGAAATTCCTAAAGCTCAGAAAAAGCTTGCAGTCTATTAGATCTCTGGTAAAATCTACTTATGGTGATACAAAAAGGAAAGTTACTGACCCCTTATTTATTCTAAAACTTCATATTTCTTACATTAAGCACCCTGCCATCTTTTATTAATCAGATCAATACACAGATTGCTTCTTTAAAAGGTAATAGTTTAACAGGAAACTAAATTTCTAGAGATTTCCAATGCCTACACATGGAATTTTCATAATCTCTGGGGTATTCTTGCAGGAGCTGCTCTAGTTAAATGTGAAAGAAAGCTGGGCTACATTTTAGTACTTATTGTAAATTTTTCATCTGTGTCTGAAATTGTGGAATGCATGTTGACGAGACTTGGGCTATGGAAAAATGTGGAAATGGAATGGACTTTGAGATCTCAGCAGGTTGGATACAAAAGTGCACAAAGATTTTGTGGAATTATGTTAAAAATAAGGAAGAGGGTGGATGTACTGATAGAATTTTTTCAGTTCATTTAATATCTGGCATTTAAGACCTAATATAAAATACCATTAACAAAGTTGCCAGTAAACATCTGGCACATGTACAGATGAACACTAAAATACTATTTTATAAATGTTAAAAACCAGAAAACTGAAATCAACACAAAGAGCAAGATTTTAAACTAATACACGAGAATGATTCTCAGAAAAAATAATAAAGAATGTTATGTTGGTTTATGCCTGCTGAACAGCTAACCCAATAACTTTGAACATGAATATCAGAGTACAAGTCCTCTCACATTCAGAAAAGCAAAAGAAGCTAATAGTCCCATGCTAAGCTTCATGCTATTCTTCTTCTTTGAATAAGATTGTCAGAACAGTTCCACTGCTATTGACAAAATAGTCTTTAATAACCTGAGTTTAAGACTGAGAGCAGACCTCCATTTTTTTATTGCCAAGAACATATTTAAATCTAATCTGTTTTGTAAAGGAAGTACTGCAACTTCACGGACACGTCACTGGCCTTATTCCCACGTCTACACCCACTGCTCCACTGCTGTGTGACCTTTGAAAGCTGCTTCAGACCTCCCTGTCATTATTTCCCCTGCTCTCTTTCTTTTGCTATTAGGGCTATGAACACTCCAGGGCTTGAATTGGCTTTTACAACGTGTTTGTACAGCATTTCATATTTAAAAAATACCTCTATCTTACTTGAGCCTTCAAATGCTACTGCAGCACAAATAAAAATAACATGCCAAGTGAATGTAACCCAAAGAGCTAAATATCAAAGTGTGCTAAACAAAACAAACAAAAAATCCTACACAATACATGGTTGAAGGACTATTGCACTCAGAACAGCAATCTGAGTTGAATTGCTTTTCCTCTGAAGCACTATTTGTTACTAGACGTTTATTAATAATTTGCAAATCCAGAGGGTGGGTCCTAGTTCTCATCACATAGCTGTTGCCAGTTTTTGGTGTCCATTCAACATTAATCAAAGGGATTTTGAAGAGATTTAGACAACTATCCATACTGATAATTTTCTTTTTGCTTTCCCCAGTGTAAATCCTGATTTCATCTGTCAATGGGAAAAGACACAGGGCTTGTGAATACCCAGAGAAAAGAACTACTTTCAGGTGCTTATTTCAAGGAGAATTAAGCCGTTTGAGCCAACCTGCAGTGTTGACTGAAGTGACTTCCAAATGAAATGATCCATTTTTGTTCAATCTGATTTTTTTAATTATTATTTTATTTTAATTTGGGGATCTGAATTGAAAAGCCCAATACTTGCCCAAGTCCAGAGATTTTATCACATCATCTTACATCAGCTAGAGAAACAATGGAGCTGAGAGAATGAGAACAGTAATAGCATAATGTGCACAACCTCAGGGTCGTTGTATACACACTGTTATTGAAATATCTGTTAGCTCCAGCTGTTCCTCATATTAACCAATAATAGCAGGTTCATTTCTTAAAACAGAAAAAAAGTGGTACTCTTGAGAAGTTTCTATATCTTTCCACATAATGTGAAAAAAAAAAAAAAAAAACAAACTGCAAGAAAAGATTTGCTGAAAGAGCACAAAAATGCAATTAGAGTGTCAATCACATAACATTGCCCCAGATAAAAACACACAGTGTAATCAGAAACATAAAATGCTAAATGTATATTACATGTATTAATATGGCCAAAGAAAGCAACATAGGCTTGATATATACATACAAATGTGTGTAACTAAAGTTGAGGTGCTCCTGAGGTCTGATTTAAAATGGAATAAAAAAAAAAAGCTTGAGCCACTGACATAAGTGATACATGTTTCTGTAGGTAAAAAGAGAAAATAAAAAAGGGATTTTTTCTTCCCCTCTCTCTAGAAGAGTGGAAAGGAAACCAGGCCTCTTTCCCATGCTGAACATAACCATTCTCATTATCATGAGTAACAACCCAAGCAGAGTAACATTCAGTAGCATTAGCAATAAGCCTCAGAATCACAGAGCCATTTGCCTCTGACTTAATTAGTTTCTTCTGTAAGAACTAAATTGCATTTTCCTCACAGAAGAATGTCTTTCTGGATTTTATTGCAGCCTGGTATTAATATTCAAATCCAACAACTCCTCTCGGGCACAGCAGAATGACTCAATTTACTATACCACATGAAAACACAATGCAGCCCCCAAGTGTATATTTTCAGTAAGAGAGGGGGAGTATGGCTAGCTATTTACAAAGGAGACAGAGAACAATATTGTAATACTATATTCCATAATAACATTAATATTTAAGACAAACGTGCTAGGGCATAGCCTCTGGTGAAATGATTTGCCCTTTTGCTTTCCATCTTTCCCCTTCTGAACAGGTGGTATTCCCCTGTGGAGTCAGGGCTATGGGATCAGGTGCATTACCTAATCATCTGAATCAGTAAGGCCTGTGCAGTGGTTCCCAACCACATCACAGTCATATACAGTGACCCAAAGACAGCATGAGGCCCTACAAGTAAAATGCCTCACATATAAACATATAAAAAATCCCCATGTAACATATAAACTCCTCCATAAATTGCCAAACGATGCCACTGTCTCCTCCTTGGCATGCAATTTTTCATATTTAGTCTATTCTTCACACAACAGGACCTACTACTACACAACAGCTCATTAAAAAAAAAATAATTTGGGTAGGATTTGCACCATACTGAACACACTCATGAAAATTTCACAACTGTCCAGTCTGCCAACCCTTCTGTAGCTTCTTCCATGATGTAACAGTGCTTTGGGTCACATTTCTGTAAGTGATTTTCTGGCTATTACAACAGAAAGGAAACATGGAACAGTTGAACATAGAAATTTCACCTAGTGTGTTAAACCACCACATTGTCCTCATGACCTCTCATCAAATATCCCTGCTATTTGGTTTTAATAAACGGTCCTTCATGATAAAATATATACAGAACAGGACACAAGATTAAAACTGGTCACTAATTACCAATTTCTCCAGAAAACAAGTGTCCAAAAGTGTCTGAATCAGCAAATTCAAAGCCTTGTGCTTACTAGTGACTGCTTTCCTGCTCTTCTGAAGGCACTAAAACGTGCCCAACATAACCACTACTCTTTCTCAAACATAACTATTACTCATTCAAAAGAGGCATTTCATACAGGGTATTAGGGAAAAGTCCAGTAAAAGGAAGAATCCATGAGTTCATCCAAAAATGCATAAGCAAGCAATAGCTTTGTGCTCCTGTTAGAGGCAAGATTAAAAAAACATTATTTTCAAGTAACCAAAGAAAACAGAAAATCTGTAATAAAAAGTAACAACTCTGGCACACAGACTAAAGTTGTTATAACAAAATACTATCATCAACACATAATTTAAGACAGTTTGGACCTAATTTTCAGGATATACAGCACTGAGCCAGGGAAAGTCTGTCATTTAATGGTTGGCTGCCCACAGCATGCCCAAGTGAATTATACCAATGCTTCAGTGTATTTGCTAAGTACTAGCACTGAAAAATCTGTTGGAACACTTTTATTTGATAACATGAATTACAGGTTTAATACGAGACCAACAAAACAACAGCAAAACTGAAAATCAGGCTCCTGTGACATTAGACAGACTAATTAGCATGCCTCTAAGGACTGGGCCAGCTCTTGCAGTCCATAAACCCCCAAGCCTTCAGTGGTCCTTGCAAGTTTTGGTTGTGAGGAAAAAGAGCAAGAGCCCTAAGGCGTTACATTATGTATTTGGTCTGACTGAGTTGGAGTTAATTTTCCCCATAGCAGCCCTTAGACTGCTGTGCTCTGTATTGTAGCTAGAAAGACACCAGCGTTTTGGCTAGTGTTAAGCAGTTCTCACACAGCACCAAGCCTGTCTCTAACATTCCCTCCTCACCAGTAGGCTCAAGGTAGGCAAGATCTTGGGAGGATACATAGCCCAAACTCACCAAATGGATAACCCATACCATATGACACCTGCTCAGCAATAAAAGCTGGCAGGGGGAAGCATTAATTTTTTTTTCTGGAGCAACTGTTATGCATACTGAAGCCCCACTTCCCATAAAGTAGCTGGGCATCACTCCTAATGGGAAATATGGAATAAATTGTTTTCTGCATGTAACTTTTGATTTTATTAAACTGACTTTCTCATGACACACAAGGCTTTTACCACCTCATCCTCTTATTTTCTCCACTGACACCCCCACACCCTCTTCCTCTCACTGTCCTGCTGAAAAGGGGAGTGATGAGGCAGTTTGGTGGGGTCGTGGCACCGAGGCAAGGGTCAACTCCCCCCATATTACAACTGCCAAGATGTAGATGATAGACAGACTCATTATCAACTTGTCCAGCACCACCTCAAGAAATAAAATAGAGCATGAACTCAAAACTGTTACTTGAAAAGTATGAGGATGAAAAACTGCTATTTTTGGTCACTGCAGAACCTAATTTCTACCCAGATTCAGAAATCTTTGATATATAGGGTAACAGAAGGGAGTCTCAGTGCTTCAAACTGCCCTGCTTCTAATGTGTTCATCTAAATTAATTTATCAAATACAAGTTGTACTCTGACACTAAGACTGCTGCAATGATAAACCTGGAAGTAACTCAGGGACTGCCTCCCCATGAAACACAGGTATAACAGAAACAACTCAATGAATATGTTTCTGTTATCCTAGTTTTCATTTGAACTAAATTTTGGACAGGAATTCAACAGCTAGAAGATATATTTATTAGAGTTATAGTACTCAATCTTTGAAAATGGAAATATGCTGTGGAAATTTATAAATAAAGATATTGGATGTTTCAAAAGTTAAAAATAATTTTTAAAGATATCATTAAAGAGGGACCTACATTTTTCTAGACCTTTTTGTGTTTAAAATGTTGTTGATTCTTAGTTATCTTTAACAACTTTGTGTCATCTAGGAGTAGCCATTGTACTTCACCATTATCCATCACCATTACCTTTAATTTTTTACCTTCAAAATGACTGACAATACATCCTACTAAAAAAATTCAACAAAGAGCCAGACTGCACATTCTACTGTTTTCAGGAAGTGTACAATTAAGGCACTTCCTATTTCTCCAAGAAGGCCAGTACTTTACCAAATCTTTGGGTCATACTTTATTTAGCATGACATCTTCCCCTACAGCAACATGTGTGAGATATTTGTGAACAGTGAAAAAGAATGACTGCTTTCAAGAGGTTAAATGGTAACATTCACAGCCTTGTTCTTCTAGCAGAAGTTCAGGCTCAGTAGCCATTTCAAAAGAAACAGTTTTGGGAATGTTGGAATCACTGAGGAGGCCTCAGGAGGTCTTTATTCCAACATCTGGCTCAAAGCAGGATCAAAATTCAATTCCCATTAGGTTGCTCAGAAAGGAATTTTTATTTGTTTATTTTTTAGTAAGCAAAGAGATTAAACTATTTGAGTAATAAATGCTGTTATATAACTGGTATAATTGATTATTTCAAAGCATCACTACAAGGCAAACATCAGTTCATTTAATATTTAACTGTTTATTCCCAGATCAAGACATTCTGGAGTTGCTTTTAGTTTTATCTTTAATTCTCAATTCCCAGAGGTTTTAGTGTTTACCTTGTAAATGCTTTTTATTTTCAAATGAGTGGTATCTGTTGTTATTCTTTTTATATGGATCTTACAAATAATATTTACATGAAATTGTGTGTGTTTATAGACACACACACAAAATAAAAGCATAAAAATTATAAATAATAATAAAATAGATATTAAAATTTCAGGAAGATGAGGTGGTGTTATAGCTGTAACATATGAATATAAGTATGCCAGACTTATTCAGACCATACTACATTAGAGTCTCTGTGTCAAATGTTTTCTATTGAATATTTGTCACTGAATATCCAAAGCTAGCCAAGAGGAGCTATTAGGCACAATAATGTAAGAGGAATTTGGACTAGATGACTCAGGCTCTTCATACCCACTGAACTGTGTAATGTTATGAACATTAAGTAGAATATATGACAGCCTCTAAGATTTCTACTTAATTAGACAATTTAAGGGATTTTTTTAATCATGTTAAAATAATTACATTGATCATGCAATCTATTTTCATAACTAAGAAGTTTATAACTTTGAAGAACTGAACATCTGGGCAAAAGAGAAAGAAGAACAGCAATTGTGGAGTACCTTGGACCAACCTAAACCGAACTTGCTTGTAATTACTTCCAACTTGTCAAATAAGAATGCGATGACAGGCTAAAAGACATTTTTAGAATGTTATTCTCGTTTGTTTTAACAATTCATGTGTTTACAAGCTATTAGTGTATTTAAAGATCTACTGTGTTAAGCTTTGAGTAATACTTAAAGGATGCAATTAAGCTTGCATGTAATTTTAATTTAAGTACAGCAAATTGTTATCCTTGCTGGTTGTTTAATTCATTAATTTTCTGAGGGTGCCATATTGATGCAAGTAGTGTATTAATTATTTTACTTATACTAGTTTTTATTTCATGGATAGAGTAAGTATTACCGTGAATTTCTGGTTGTAGTTATGTAAAGTTGTCTTCCTTTGACACGAATACTGAGATACTTTGCTTGCAATAAATGATGGTACTTCTGTTTCAGTTGTATTCAAAGAAGGAGACTGATTTTGTTCCTAGCAAGAAAATACAAGCGGAGAAGAGTTGATGACATCTGTCAAATAGCTTAAAATACAAAAAAAACCCCCAACAGTTCATGAGCCCAAAACATGTGCCTTTAAAGAGAAAGTAAGAGAATAATAATGCTCCTACTCTCTTCCTAGGAAAAACATTTAGTTTCATAGTGGCTGCACTATCAGTGTCAGTTTCTTTGGGGATTACTGGGATTTTTCCTTTCTCTGCAGTAAGTTCTTGTAGGACGTTTTCAATGGCACTGTCATTTAAAAAACAAAACAAAACAAAAGTCTCTTTACATGGCAAGTCTCTCTATAACTACACTTATTATCACTGTTAAGACTGAAAAACCACAAAGCATTAACAGTGGATAAGCTTGGAAGAACAGAGTTTTCCAAGAAAACACTAGATTCAGGATTCAGTATAAGATCAGAGATGTTATACCAAGTAGAGAAGAAAAAAAGAAAAAAAAAAAAAAAGAAAAAAGAAAAAAGAAAACCAACCAAACAACAAAAACTATACGCTCAAATAACTAACTTTTTCTGATCAATAACTAAATTCAGGGGTGGAGGAAAAGTGTTTATATGACTTTAAAATAACCTTCCCCTTCCCTTTTCCAGTTAACATGAAAGAAAACTTTCTTGGCTTTGGTTTAATTCACTAAGCTAAATATTCTATTTTGTGATCATTATAAAGGAAAGGAAACATTTACAAAAAGCCATAGAATAGTCACCTCCGTCCTTTCAAGTTTCCCAAGCACTAGACTACCTCTAATTTTGCCTAAAGACTTGATATAAAAAGTCATGTCCCCATTGGCAAAAAGAAATCCTGAGCATGAGACCTCAACAGGCAAGTGTCCTGAGCAGAGAGCAACTGGAAAAAGACAGTTTAGCACCAGCTTTTCTACTTCTTTAAACGCCCCTTAAATTCCTATACTTTCATGAAAGGCACCCAAAGTATTCTCAGCATATCTGCTATTTGTCATTTTGTCTGAAAACATTTGGCAGATAGTACTGCACTGCACTATCCAAAAGCCAAAGGGAAATGGTTCAACAATGATAAAAAATATCCCAAAGATACACAGAGGAAATTCTCACCCCAGTAATGGAATGATTATCCCTTTCTCCACTTTATCCAAAGACATGCAGACATAATGCTAGCATCTTCACTAGGCAAACCTATAAATATGTGTATGTGCCTTCACATACCCACCCCCCACATACAATTTCATTCTAAATTGCCTTTGTGGAGTAGTGCTTTGCTCTTTGTCAGAGTAGTTTAGCAACAGTATTCATGCACCACAAAAAAGGCATTTGCTTGTACAGCTGAAGGAGCAATGAATTATATGGTATTTCTTGTGGTATATACCAAAAGGAAGGAAGCTCTTAAGTGTAAGACCACTCTCAAGAATAACCAAAATGAGTTTCAGCCAGGATCAATGGCACAACTTTTACACACATTCATGAATTATAATTTAAAATTGATTTTAAATTATATAAACTATGATAGATTACAGCTAACATACTGCTTGAAATGATAGTGCTAGCTGCAAAGACTGAACTATAATAAGCTATTATCTTCATTAAGACATAGACACACACACAAAAAAGGCCCCTACATGTAGCATTACCCAGCATCATGGATGAGAGCAAAATTAAGAAAGAAAATCTATGTGTTTAAGAGGGTATTAGACTGGCATGTAAACATCCTGTTCCTGCCTTAGCAAAGATATTTGAGCATTTTTCTTAATCAGTAATAGTTATGCTTTTAATTAACAGGACTTGATTATATATAACAACAGAAGAAACCAGCTAGGAATCAACAACAAAAATGTCTAGCAAACAGTAATTCCTATAGTCTGAATTTTAGGGAATATTATGATGCCTGAATGAGAACTAGAGAGAGAATCTAGCAGCAGCAGCACATAAGAACAGGATTGATACTGCTTTTTGGTGGGAAGCCCAGATGGGATAAAATCATTTGTATGCATTATGGGACAAAACTGAAGTTTCATTCAGTAGCAATTACAGTGTAGAATAAGCAGTCTTGGAAACTCACACTACCTCAAAATAATTTGCAGTACTGGAAAGAAACAACTACAGATATGAAAAAAAAAAAACAAACCAAAACATAAGCATTAAAGTTCTTTCTTTGGCAGATAACTCCACTACATTAAAATGAAATTATCGTACACTGCAAAGAGGCAACCACTGAAACATATCCAAATACTTGGGCTATTTAATTGCAAGAATGAGTCAGGGTTTGTACCCCATATCTAGGCTGCAGTAACAGAGAATGTCACTGCCAATCCTTCACAGTGACATTTTCCACACTGCACAAGCAGCACAATCAGCCTGTACCACTAGCTGGTTGTACATCAGAGGGGCTTAGTTGCAGAATAATGTAGTGGACTCCTTTGGTCTTTATAATTTTAATTTTTTTTTTAAATACACAAACAGCATCATAACATAGGAAAATACCAGAGAGAGAAAATGGAGCAGCAGTGAATAAGGTGTACAGATACTAAGACTGTGTCAGGCCACATTATTCAGCAGCCAGCAGCTTTGTAAACTCCAGACAGCATTGATCAAATAGTAAAGTCTGCTGATATCCAGCATTTTCTGAAGAAAAGGCAGACAGTTTAAAAGTTTCATTTTATTTTCTGGGAAACTCCAACTGTCAGTATGAAGGGTTTCTTCCATTAGTTAAAGCTCTCTTTCAGGAGGCAACAGAGTGATACACTGTAGAAAATGTTAAATATGAGTTGTCTGTCACATGATATGACAAGGGATCAAAAGATGCAGTACTTCCTTTTCCTAATGTGGAAGGAAATCCTTTGTTCAAATCTCTTTTACTTTCTAAAAAATAGCTAACTAACAAGTTTGGGGTTCTGACTAAGGAAAAGGCAGAAGAGACAGTCACAACACAGTTCTGAAGGCCATGGAGGATGGCAACCCACTTATGGTTCTCTTCCTTTCTTTTTATTCCTCTGAAAGCTTCCTCTCTGCATCTTTCTTTTCCATCACCCAGGAAACAGAACTAATTTCTAGCACATGGGGATATCCTTGCATACATATTAATGTTTGTGCCCTGCTGTTGTCCAGAATACCCATTGCTTGTGGTGGGAAAGATGTCTCTGGACAAAGGCATTCCTTTGCCAGAGAAATATTTTCATTTCCCATTAAAGTGGATGTTTGGCTGCCACACTTCCATAGCCTGTTAAATTAATTGGTAGCTATTACAAGTCAACTGTTACCAAATGAAATGATAAGAATTCAGACCATCTTAGATCTGGTCACACAATACTATATACTCTATATATAGAATCATAGAATTGTCAGGGTTGGAAGGTACCTGAAAGACCATCTAGTTACAAAACCATCATCAGATGGTCACAGACTTGATCTTGACTTACAATGGGCAGTTCTTTCTTCCAAACCCTGCCATTATCTTCTGTGACTTCAGGAGTGTGGCTGGAGCCCTTGCCAGTGAAGACTGAGAAATCGTCATTGAGAACCTTAGCCTTCTCCATATCACCTGTCTCCAGTTGTCCCCTTTCCTTTCTGAGGGGACTCACACCTTCACTAGTATTTTATTTTTTTACCATTAATATACCTAAAGAAATTTTTGCTGTTCCCCTTGATCTCCCTGGCTAGATTTGATTCTAACTGAGCTTTATCTTTTCTAACCAGCTGGTAAGTGTCTAGCTTCATTATATGCCCCCCATTCTAGCTGTCCTTTCCTCCACTCCTTGTCATAGTTTCTTTTTTTGTGACAGCCATGTCCAGGAGCTCTTTGGTCATCCAGGCAGGTCTCCTAGCATTCTTTTCTGCCTTCCTCTTTGTCAGTATACTTTGCTCCTGGACATGAAGAAGGTGATCCTTGAATACTGACCAGCTGTCCTGGGCACCCTTCCCTCTGACCATCCCTCACTGACATCAGAGCATCTCTCAGATCATTCACAACCACAGAAAGATGTACTTTAGTGACAGCTGTAATTATTATGTTAGCTAATGGTCTGTAACTCTGACTTTATTTCCCTCGCTTTTCACAGAGAAGGACATTTCTTTTTAGTAATGCATTAAAACATTAGTAATGCATTTAGTAATGCATTAAACCCAATGTTCTAAATGAAGAACTACCTTCAAGATAGGCTACTGTAAGATCCAAAACCTGAAATCTTACTGCTGTTGACATTAACGGGAATTTTACCACTAATCTACATGCAGACAAGATTTCACCCAAAACATTCTCCCACTGAAATCCATTCCTTTTACCTCAAAGACTTCATGATGTAGCTCGAGTTCAAGTTCTGTCAATTCACTCTCATTTCACATTTTACAAGACTGACATAACAGATCAAATTTGTCTTCAGTGAAACTCCTATTAAATTACATTATGTACCAGTTCAGTATAGTACTTAAAAAGAAAACACCCTTACTTCAATTCTCCCTCATTTCTCAAAGCAGAAAAAAATAATCATGTTGACACTGCAACAGTAAGATTATTTTAAAATCTGCTGAACTTCTAGAATCCTTCCTCTTCCTTCCTTTTGTTTGCTTTATAAAAAAAAAAAGGGTTTTACTTTAATGCCACTGTATCATTAAGACTAGTCTTAGCTATAAGCTTTAAAGTTAATAGTACAGCTGTCACAGGCTTGCTTACTGCAGTCTAAATTTATTAGCAGGAAATTTTTGTGTTTCAATAAAATCAGAAAGTCTTACTTGCAGAGCCAGTCTCAAAGTATAAGAAAAATCTCCTGAAAACGCTGTTACCTTTTTCAGAATTTTCTACTCCAGTAATATTCCAAAAGGACTTCATATATAAAAGGAAACATTAGGGTAGTTGAACTTGCGAAGGTCTCCTCATTGATGCAAAAAAAAAAAAAAAAAAAAAAAAAAAAGCAGCACTGTTGGAGA
This sequence comes from Megaceryle torquata, assembly GCA_024611175.1. NCBI lineage: Eukaryota > Metazoa > Chordata > Aves > Coraciiformes > Cerylidae > Megaceryle > Megaceryle torquata. The sequence goes on from JANIJG010026125.1 coordinate 110,902, forward strand.
TATTTTAAAGAAAGCCATTTCTTCTTTTGAACAGGAAAAAACCCCAAGCCTATGAGAAATATTTTCTGAGATATCTGAATCTATAGGACTTCATGACCTGCCGGAATTAAGAATGTACATAAAGGGTAATTTGGTTTACTTTTAATGATGACTCAGCAAAACTCTCAGTAAAGTTCATAGGATTTTGCTCATGTTTTGGATTTACTGCTTGTTTAGAGAACTTTTGCATCCCCAGTATGTATATTTTTATGATCTATTTGCCTGTGAGATTACATAATGCAGTAGTTACACTGCCTTCAGATTTCTTCTCTTTTGCTTTCATCTCTTTGGTCTATTCTCCCTCCAGCAGTTTCACAGAAAATATAAATATACTGCAAAAATACTTCATTGGAAGGATTGAAAATATAAACACATATTCTGTCATGGAATTACTCTGAGTCTGCAAGCGACAGCTCCATCTGGTGTATTCACATCTCCCCCCCGAAGTGTTATTAAACAGCAATTCTTATATGTAAAATCCTAGAAAATCATTTCTGGCAATGAAAGATAACTGAAAAAATTAATCAGGAGCTACAGCTTTTCCTGGGGAAGGGGGCTGTTTATAAATCATTCTTCATAATCTAAACATCAGGATGAAGAAGCAGCGAATAGTGCATTACTGGTGTTAAATATTCAGGAATCCTCTGACTCACTGGAAGGTACACACTACAGATCCTACCATGGTCCCAGTGTTTATGGGTTTCCCAGTTATTGTTTTGCAATGGGGTCACAGTTCACACAGAACGTAATAGAGACCCTCAGAAATCAGCAGGAATCCCTCACTTTACTTCAGAGAGCTTTAGATCGCACTTGTCATTTTCTTGACATATGAATTAATTTCTTCACCAGTACATGTTATATCCATCACCGTGAAGCTCGAGTTCATGCAGAACAAGGAAATAGGTTCTTCCTGCCACAGTACAGGGTCTATTTCATGGCCTAGCATCATGTGCTGTTGTCACACTGTGCACAGCATGCCCAGGCATCCCTATCACATCCTCATCATTTACAGTTTGTACTGGAAGTACTGAATACCACCATCCCACACTACTCTCTGATTTGAGAAATTAGCACATAACTATGTCAGATATAGATCACAGGAAAATATATAATCATCCATTGCTTCAAGGTCAAACACAATACACCAAATAATCAGCCTGCCATTCACAATATCCTCTGACAGCTCCCAGTGAGACATAATACAATGTAATAAAACATTTTTTTCTTAGAACAGTTTTACTTGGTGATGCCAGGTTTGTAAACGCATATCCACAGACTGCAGCAGGTTTCATTTGACAGGTCCTTCAAGAGCCTAGCCTGTTATCCGATCACTTCCAAACAGCATAAGTTTGGAGAAGCAGTTTTCCACCAGCAGCACATTAAAACACACTCCTCTCAGTGGAACATTTACCATGATGTACTTTCTACAAATACTTTAACAACAACAACGACAGCAAGAGCTTCACGGATGGATATTTCCCCTTTATGAGAGCTTTCTTTAAAGGAATGATGTATATTATCTGTTTGTAATATGTGGTGGCATAGTAACTTAGCATTACCAGATACTGATAGAGAAGGTGTGGAAGGTCTTTTTAATCTATTAAAACTGTGTGGATTACTCATGTAAACTTCAGGGAAAAAAGTTTTTATGTTCACAAATTATATCAAGAGACAAGTATATAAGTTTTTAGGCTAAAAAAATATTTTAAATAATCAAACAGTCACTATATTCACACTAAGATAGAAGGATCTACCTTACCATGAGACGATATTTCCTTTCCACATCAACTGGTCTTTCCGCCTCCATGCAGGCTGTGAACCAGGAGATATCCAGTAGTTCAAACTTGGAGCTGTCACTCACAGTCTGTCCTTTCAGCCAGTCCAGCACCTCCTGGTAAGAGTTGTTCTCGGCCACAACATGAGTGACATACTCACTGTAAAGAAGTACATGAAAAAGTTGTTGGTTTTCTTTTCCTGAGCCCAACTGTACACAGGTACAAAGATGCTATTTCCATATCTACTTACCATGCACTTCCAGAAAATTGTATCGTACATCACAATATGAGGTAGTTGTGTTTTCATATCACAATATATCTATTCCAGTCACCGAATCTGCTTTGAGGAAAGACTTTAGCCTGCCAGCTCCTGTTAAGTGCAGCATTTTGTTTTGTCATTTATCTTCCATAAGACACTATTCTATTGCACATTTTCTTTGCAACTCAAAATACTTGGCTTGCACAAGCAGACCATAATGAAAAGGATGCTTTACAATACCTGACAGCCCCTTCCCAATATTCCTGATCAGTGGATAAAAGCTTTATAGTAGTAAAACCTTTGTTAACAATAATTCTTTAAAGCTTTACAGTTAGCAATATCTTTATGTAAATTTAACTTTTCTCTACTTATATGAAGCTCTTTACATATGGCATTGACAAATGTTAATCACTGAAATCTTATGAATTATGCACTCCATCTAAAGACCATTTTCTTGCTACTAAGATGCCAGTCTTTTTTTAAAAAATTATCTCAGTTTAGTACATATAAAATATACAGATTGAGATATTGTTTAATAGATTATATGACATACACTATTTAAAAATATGGTAGCACAAAAGTTATAGCACTAAATTTGGGTTGATATACTAGAATAACATTGGAAAGGACCCCATAATAGTTCATGTTTAAAAAGACACAGTTCTGCACCTTCCACAGGAAAAAAATGGATGGGGACAGAGTTATGTTTGAAAAAAAATTACACACATACTTAGGATGATCTGTAAATTTCTACCTGGCCTGCTGATGTTCCTAAGCAAGTTTAGAAAAGTACTAACTTGGTAGTAAATTTTGAGCGATTACTGCTGTTCCCCCTCCACACACACCCCAGGAGGGTGCTGTCACCCACAAAGACAGCTCGGGGGGGGGGGGGGGGCACAGATTGAAAGTATCCTTTTTTCCCTTAGTTTTTACAGAAATAAGCCTAAAATTGGAACATAACATTGGAACTGTCCTGATGGCATTCACCTCCATTTGCCTCTGTAACCTCCTGCTAGCCCATGTTGATGACAGACTTGTGCACATACAATTTCAAACAGACCTGACAGATTGCTTTGCAGCCCTTACACAATACCTGGAGAAGTTAAGTCATCAACCTGTTCAGGCAGATAGGGTGCCACTGGTAGACATAGCTGGTTAGTACGGACTTTTAATTAGGTACATTAACTGTTAAAGGCAGACTGCACAACCTTTCAAAGCAAGCTACTTTCTAGGACACCAACAAAACCCCTTGGCCTATCCCTGTGACAATGATTCATACCAATAATCACTGGTTTCATTAAATTACCAATAGTAATGACACATACTGGAATCAACCCACACAAAATTGTTATAACCTAATCTTCCAATGCACTAAATATAGTATATTTTGGAAGTATAAGAAATGTATTTAATGTACTACACTTAAAAAAATGAAAACTGCCATGATATAGCGCAGGGTTTTTTCTCTCCATATTGTGCAGCTTGTAGAGCACACTTTTTTGAAATAAAAAATATTACAAACCTAGGTTAGGTGAATCTCCATGAAATATTATTGTTTTTTATTATTATTTAACCCTGCTAGGTTCTATTAAACTGCCACATCTTTACTTGAGGAAAAAAAAGGTTCCGTTAGAGACGTAGAACTTCTGCTTCCTGTGGTTTATTTCGCTTTATATAAAATATTCATATGTAATATATTTGCACCAAGCTGCAGATCTGGGAACTTTGCCACCACTATGCTCACAGCAGCAGTTTAGCTGCTGTGGACCAGTTTCCTCTGGTACCTGTACAGCTGTGCTTTTTTCTTGGCACAGAACTTAACAATATTACATTTCCTTTGGCATTTTCAAAACCAAAAGTCAACAGTTAAATAGTTTTTTTAACCAGTAGCAGCTAACCTGAAATTAAACATTGCCTTGCATACAAGTTACAAAAAGTCTGAAATATTAGCAATAAATATCCGTGTGTCAAAGCAGCCCAGATAAAGCTCTTACTCTGTCTTCAGTGGATTAACATAGGATTCAGAATATCTCACTTCATTCTTTTTTCCCTAGAGAATTCAATTAGTTTTGTATCTGACACTAATTACCTACTTCTGTTCAATACCTGCTCGAATCTTGCTTTACAAATTATTTCATCTTCCCTTCTTCCTTGGGCTTTCAGAGTTAATAGGATTGAAAAAATCTGTGGAAATGAGTTTTTATAGCAAGTATCCAGTTGTGTACTATCTGCATACAGATACAGAGAAAAGATTCATTGATTCCAGTGAGATTATACAAATGCATAGAAAAATATCCCATGATAAAACATTTGCAAGTTCACACCTTATATTTTTTTAATTTTCCATCAGAGAAGCAGCACACTGAACAATGCAGACACATTAAAATTGGCAAGAAATGTTAGAGCCACAGATTTTAGAGGTAAAAAAATGAAATCTCTATATTGCTTGTGTTCTGCCTGCTCTCTGCCCAGAAGACAACAGAAATGAACCACAGTTTAAGAACACCCACTGAAATCCTGACGAATCTTTATAGTGGGAAGAGCAGAGTATATCTGCCAAATACAAAGGCAAAAACTTCAACCACAGTCACTTGTAAGACTGCATTTATTAAATTAGAATGCTTCAGGCAGTACTACTACATGTTATTTCTACACATATATATACTTCCTACCTTAGCTCACTTTCTACTCTGAAACCTTTTCTTCTTGCCAGCTCCATCAAAAACATCCTTCTGGTCATCCCCATCTTCCTCTGCATAATAAAAATGACAAAATTATTGAACTTTATTTCATAACTGCAGGAAGGATTTGGGGAAGGTTTTCCTTTCTGTCTTTTTCTCTGGGAGAATACAGCTGGAGCTCTGATCCTATCCATGGTGCAAGGCAGAAGTGTTTTCACATGGGTAAAAGGGAGATAAAGTTCTCTGACAGGCAGCAGATGTACTTAATGTCACCACCCATTGAAGTAATTTTCTTCTGTTTCCCCTCTGAAATCAAAAACAGGTGCTACAGGAGCAGAAACATCATTTGCTTTCTACCAGCTGGGACTTCTTGCACAGAACTACTCCAGACAGGTGCAAATATGTTTTCATTCCTTAAAACAGCCATTACCTATAAAGACTTTATCCATATAATATGGACCATAGTGAAATTACCTCAAAATATCAGAGGTTTTCAGATGTTTTAATGGCCCAGCTCCATTAAGTTTTGCTTTCAAATCTTTTAGAAATCTCACTTTTCCCAATTGCAGGGCATTTTTTATTTTCAAATTATTAAAAATAAGTAGATAACTCTTCCTATAGTTACCTAGGAACTATTTCTCCAAATACAACTAAATAACAGTATAAAAATATGTGGCAGAATAGCCCGTATGCTTGCTACTTCTGTGTAATTAATTTTAATAAAAAGGGGTAGGCTTTTTTAAGTGGGAAACAAAAAATGTTTTTGAAATTGAATTTACAATAAAATAAATCCTTTGTTGTTTTGATCCTAAGGCAATGAAAAACTAAGAGCAAGCATTAGAGATGTGTTTAAATGTACCTTTGGTGTGCACTGGCAACGTTACTTTCTACTATTTGCCCTGGCATGTACCGCTATTTGTGGCAGATACAGTAGGGAAAAGGTAACTACATTCCCACTTTTAAGCACCCAGAGGCCTCCAAACAACTACAGAAGCTATGTACCATCCTCTCCTAGAGGATGGGTTACTGGTCAACAGAAAACTACACAAACATCTGTTGCAAACATTGTGTTGGATTCAGTTAGGTATCACCCTGAAATTCCATCAGAAAAGAGTGCAGCCAACCAGGTTTACAGCAAGTGCATCTATTTCAGCACAAATCTTCTTCAGTGGTAAATATCCCCATTTCCACATCAAGTTGGAATTTCATTTTTAATGTAGCAGAGAATTTGGATTTCGCCAGTCCTTCAGAATGTCTCAGAAATACTGTATCTTGAAATTCTCTTTGCTCACTTTCAGGAGATGAAGCAAGGTAGAAAAGTCCTGCCTAAGTCAGATCTATTAATTTTACTTTCAGTCACTTTATCATGCATGGATGTACAAGCTGTGTTACAGAAAAATGAGTCAAAACCTGTTTCTTGCAGTTATGACCATGAATGCAAAATTAAATTATAAAAGTATTACTGACATTTTCCCAGTCTTACACTCTGTTGCTTCAACTGTATTATCACAGATCTAAAGAAACAGTTTTTATCAGAATAGAAACTAACGATCAAAAATTAATATAGAGCTTTCTGCTCTGGGGTCTTCCTGAGGCCATGAAGAAAATATATACATAGTTCAGTACAAAGACTAGACTCTATTCATTTCTTCTCTTGCCTAAGGATAACCCAGAAGCCAAAATATCTATTTCTCTTTCCAATTCCTAATATTAAAATTTTAAATATAAATAATTTCAAGGTTATTTTTAAATTATAGGAGATATTTTTATAGGAACTGGAAAATGGACAAGCAGACTTTAAGAGGCTTAAAGAAAAAGAATAGCAGCAAGGAAAAAAAAAATCAATAGTGATGGGTCTGGCTTTAAGGCTTAGCAATATGGTTTAGTTGTTCATTGTCTGTTTTCCAGACTACTAATCAACCATTGCACACTGGCCATCTCCCTGTTTACAGGCTTCCCAGGCTTGGTAAAATGCTTTACTTTATCTCAGGCTCTACAAGGAATAATGTATTTGAGAACAGATTCTTTACATATGTTAAACAAAGTCTTATTTTATGTTATAATTAATTCAGTGCTCTCAAACATGTAAATATAATTTCCCACAGCGTAACATCAATATGCTCAGTGCCAGTAAAATCCTTCTGGCATGAAAAGCATAAGTTATTATTCCTTCATGTTACTGTAATAACTCTCAAGCCAGATTTTTGAGGGTATTTAGGTGCTAAAAAGCTACAAACAGAGGACTAGTGGGATTTTAAAAATATCTAAGCAACCTAGACATCTAGCTCCTTTGGAAATCAATTTCTGGCTTTGAACCTAATGCAAAGAGATTTTCGTTGTCTAAAAAACACAGTATAATGTCATGAAAAGGTTTCTGCCAATGATGCAATTTTATTAAACATATCTTCTAAAATTAACAGGATTTTCATATCCCAGATGAGTGAATAACCTGCTCTCCTACAACATCGCTTTATAATATTTTTGACAGTAACCCAGGAAGTAGAAAATGCATTAGGAAGAGAGCAAATGAGCAGCAGAGAAAAAGCATGTCTGTTACTTACGACAAAGGAAAAGCATCCTGTTACCTGAGTCATGACATCCCATATACCTTATTCTGCACCACACATGATTAGTGGCCTAAACCCACAGAAGCTTGAAGAGTTTTTTTCCATCTCGGTGCAGTCTCCTGTAGTTCACAGTAGTTCACATCCCTGGAGGGAAATCTAGAACAAATTTCCACATTCTGATCTTCTTGCTGTGGATCAGTTTCATGCATTATCAAAGGCAAGGATTAAGAATGAGATGTACACAAATGCTGAGTAAACATTTAATGTTGAGCAAGTAGCTAAGTAGGTGTTTTTCATCACTTGCAATGTCTTTTCCAAAAACAGCATGCCAAGCAGTTCTCAAGCAGTGTCTAGCACTGACCTCAGCCTTAAGTCCAGTACAGAGGGTGGTCCATCTGGAGAAAAAGTGCAAGAACACACAATTTCTGGAAAGTCTCTGAATTCCAGTATTCACACGTGCTTTCACTGCACCTTCCTGATTATCAGATAGTCTTTTAGTGCCCTGATTTCACGTGAACTGTATTTTAAATATTTTATAAGATGTTACTTGCCCATTTTATATAGCTTTCCTGTGAGAGTAAAGCATGGTGGAAGGTGCTTTTAATACAAAGCTGCACTATGCTAACCTTTAGAAAAAGTACCTCCCCAAGAACCATCAATAAAAAGTAGAGAAGTAATTGTTTAGATACCTTTTTTGATTTCATGTAGGCTTAACAGTGTTTCACAGTGTTGTTTCACAATGATTATTTTTTCTTAGATTTTTCATGTTATAGTCTTTGATAATTCAGCATTTTCCAATTAACAATTTCATGGAAATTTAAAAATCATTCTCATATTTGGTTTTGTCCAGATATTGCCATGACTGCTTTTGTTTAAATTCTGGCCTCCTTGGCTGCTAAGCATTCCCTTTGCTGCTGATACCTGTTCTACCAGTCTTTCAATGCCTGAAAATAATATGGCAGGTATTTTTCCTGGTTTTACTAAAAATTTTGTGGAATCTAATTTCATTTTAAATTAAGTCATTACATACCTAATGCACAATCTTGAAGGTTGTACATATGACAAAATGTAAAATATTTAAGAACATTTTGGGGAAGCTTTACATCTTACAAAAGTACAGGCTTTGTTTTCATCCTTTTACTTTTTGTTTTGCTTCACCTTCTGCTCCACTTGTCACTGGGGAGCTATATGCACTTATGAAGGCCTCATGTTTCTGTCCTTAATTCCACATTATGTGGGAAGTCTTCATTATTGTTTAGTAGGTAATCAACAAGCTTAACAATACCTTACAATTCCATCAGACAAAAGGGGTACTGATGTACCTGGATTTCCTGGACACTGCTGCCTGCACCAGCAAAACTTATTTGAGCATATGTTGCATGAATCTATTTCTTTAGTCCCTATTTTTTTCCCCATATACTAACATATAATTTTTTACAAAATGAGCATGGTAGATCAATCTGGCTAGACTATAAAGTAAAGAAACAGATCATGCTGTTAACTTCAATCCTAGTGTTTTGAATAAATGTACTATTATTAAAGATAAGGTTGAAAAGTGTAGTCTGGAAATGTTCAGATACCTTTAAAAATCAATTCTTCCGCATCCCCTTTGGTGTTTATATTCTTTGAACTACTAGAACATTTTCAGGGGACAGCTCTGAAGTATACACGCTTGAGTTATTAACATCAAAGATGATAAATTCCATAAAATACCCACATGTCCAAGAATTTTGATAAAATTATAAATCGATACGCATGCTTTGAATGTACTTTGCTGTAGCATCATATTTTATGTAAGATAAAGTAGGCTTAGAGAGGACATAGAACTGTGTAATTACTGTCATCAAATATGCAACATTTCTGATGTATGTGGTCAGAATATCTGCTTTTTCTTTTTTGTTTTTCCCCCAAAGTGGAGATGAAATCCTGTATAAGAAGAATGTATTTAGCAATATCTCTCAAAATCTGCCCATGTAGAAATCATATCAAAAGCCGACAGCTTCTTTAACTGATTGTGTACACAGCTATTATAGAAAGGGTTTGTTCTTCTAAGCCCTTTCTGAGGAAAGTAGGGAAGAGCGATATCACAGTGCTGAATAATTAAATAGAGCAATAGGGTTCCCCCTTACAGCATGGGGAAAAGTAATTGGTGACAAATCCTGGCAGGAGCTACTTCCTATCCACATCAATATGCCTACATTCACTGGAAACTATTATCTTCACTCTTCCTTCAGTTTCTCTGTTCAGTAACAAGGCTTACAATTGCTCTCTTTGGTTACTTTCCTAATAGTACCTGCTGCTTCTTGTTGTGATTTTTATTGGACTATTCTTTGATTTTTTGTGCTGGTGCATCAATGGTTTTCTTTATACTGTAGGCTTGTGAGAGCCTCATGAGCTTCTCAGCAACAAGCAGAGACTTGTCTGCATAATCTCATGAATATACATGGTCAGACAGATCCAGCATTCTCCTGAAGAAACTGACTACTCATGGCTTAAATGGGAGTACACTTCACTTGAGAAAAAAAAATGGCTGGATTGCTAAGCCCAGAGAGTGGTAGAGAATGGAGCTAAATCCATTTGGTGGTGGGTCACAAGTGGTGTTCACAGGGGCACAGTACTGGGACCAGTTCTATTTAATATATTTATCAATGATCTGGACAAGGAGATCAACAGCACCCTCAGCAAGCTTGTAGACAACACCAAGTTAGGCAGATCTGCTTTAAGGTAGAGAGGGTCTGCAGAGGAATCTGGACAGGCTGGATCAAATGGCCAAGGCCAGTGGTATGAGGGTCACCAAGGCCAAATGTCAGGTCCTGCGCTTGGGTCACAACAACCTGATGCAAAGATACATGCTTGGGGAAAAGTAGCTGGAAAGTCGCCCAGAAGAAAAGGACATGGGGGTGTTGGTCAACAGCCACCTGAACACGAGCCAGCAGTATGCCCAAATGGTGAAGAAGGCCAACTTGGCCAGCAGGATTACAGAAGTGACTGTACCCCTGTATTAAGCACTGGTGAGGCTGCACCTTAAATACTGTGGTTCAGTTGTGGGCCCTTCGCTATGAGAAGGACACTGAGTTTCTGGAGTTTGTCCAGAGAAGGGCAATGAAGATGGTGAAGGATCTAGAGAAAAAGTCTTATAAGGAGCAGTTGAGGAAATTGGATTTGTTTAGCCTGGAGAAAAGGAGGCTCAGGGGAGACCTTATCACTCTCTACAACTACCTGAAAGGAGGCTGTAGTGAGGTAGGATCAGTCTCTTCTCCCATGTAGCAAGGAATAGGACAAGAGGAAGCAGCCTCAGGTTGCACCAGGGGAGGTTTAGATTAGATATTAGGAAAAATTTATTCACAGAAAGGTTTGTAAAGCACTGGAACAGGCTGCCCTGGGAAGTGGTAGAGTCACTATCCCTGAAGGTATTTAAAAGACATACAGATGTGGTGCTGAGGGACATGGTTTAGTGGTGACCTGGCAGTGCTGGGTTAATGGTTGGACTCAATGATCTTAAAGGTCTCTTCCAACCAGAATGATTCTATGATCCTTTGATAATTATGCATCTCTTCCAAACACAGTTTACGGAGATAAAGGTGTCTGGATACCAAGTACCATTTATTTAGGTTCTCACATTCATCACATTGCCAGTATTAGGGACATTTCCATTCATTAACTAATACTAAACAACCTTTCAGTGATAAGGAGCTACATAAATGGTGTTGCAGAGCCTACATTTTAGCAGCTGAAAATATTATATCTCTCCATGATGATGAAATAATGTTCCCGTGGACCTTTCAGACAGTTATGTAAAAAGATAATGCTAGAAATGAATACACTGTTATATGAAAATTGTTATCCTGTCACCTTCATTATCTCAAAGAATTCCTGTTTCCTCCCCTACTACTCTAGTAGGATGCTGCTAATATAACAGCTAAATTGATCATGTATCTTCTAATTAGTTGTTACAATAGTTACTAGATGGTAGAATTCATGCATTTTAGAGTAACACTGCAAATGCAGTTCTAGTTCTAATTATGTTACAGAATATAGAAACAGCAGCATGTGTGAGATCTATTTCTTCTACACTTACAGTTAGTAAAGCATGATGGATTTAATAAAGACAGATGTACTTAAACCAAAATAATGAAAAATGAGAAAAGACTGTTGTGTTTCACAAAGCTTTCAACTATATATTCAGTCTTCAGTAGTACAGGAAAGCTTCTTTGGCTTGTACTTCCCACATCCTCAAGCTGAGAAGATAATCAGACCAGGTAATATAAAAGAGAGAAATAAATAAGAGTACCATAAAAAGTCTATCTCACTTTCTGGCCATCGAGCAAAAGCAACAAGTAATCGCTAACAGTTCAGTGGGTCCTGACAGAGCTCTTTCTGCACACTCCACTGAAATAAGCTGTAGAAAAAAGTCAGAGCCAGCATCAGAGAAGCTTAAAGAATCTCTGATGGAGATTACACTTATCTTTGTGTTGTCTCCAGAGAGAAAGCAAAACAGATGTTCATCCGAGTGACATGCACTGTGAATTTTGCAGGTGAAGGAAAAAAAAAATTCAATTAGAAGCCTTTTTTCTTCTAGAAATTTGAGCTCGAAATCAGGGTGCAATGGGGCAGAATTCTCACCTTTTTGATTTATTGAGGTTCTGAGTTCCACTAATGCAGAACTGATTACAAATTACAGCAGAAGCAACCTAGCTGGGTGATTAATTCATAGTAGGAAAGAGTTTGTTTTATCCAGCTGAAGTTTTTAATCCAAAACCACTCTTGACACAGCTTCCACAACAGCATTCTTTCCATTTCTTACTGATTTCATCTATAATTTGGCAGCTGCCTAGAGTATCACAAAATACTTAATCTTTTTTTCTTTTTTTATCCACTGTGGATTTGATGACTTTACCTTTTACTAAAATGAAAACTAAATTCTTTCAACTGCATAAAAAATTACTTCTCAAAGACACTGGCAATTCCTTTTGCAGGCTTTCTCAAAATTCATTTCATCTTTCAGAAAATTCAGTATTACTAAAACAATTCCAAGTTGCAATGGCCTCTACAAGCTCTGTCTCAGTATATCATTACATATTTACTGAGCCATGAATGTATGTTGATCAATCTTTTATTCACTATCCCTAGATATTTTTGAGAAGACAGACTTTAGAGCCATCTTTCTGACTCCTTAAGTCACAGATGTAAATCTCATGCCATTATTTTATGATGCACACTTGCTCATTAGAAAATTCCATTACAGGCTTTGACACATTTTTCTATTATTCAAAGAGACGGTATAATAATGCCACCTAATTGAAGTACTTGTATTATGATTTTTAATCCTCTCTCCCATGTTCATTACTGCAGAGCAGATTCAGTTTTAAGAAATCAAAGCTAATTTTCTGATCTGTGAAAAGTCAGACTATGTACTATCACATAACTACGAATGGAGCTGGTAATTCAGTAGTTAAGTGAAAAATCAGAAGACCACACTGTACTGAAGAACTTTCTCTCAGAAAGCTTCAATGTCTTTCTTCCACTAACATTTCCTATGCTAAGCTAATTATTATCATATATAATGAAGCATGACAACAGGAAGGATGTAAATTTGGTAAATCTACTTGTCAATGTTGTTACAATTTACTCAAAATTTTACTAAAAATACATGCTGTTTATAATTTAAGGACATTTTAATTCAACCACTTTGCACTTCATGATGTTATTAAGGACGCAATTCAATATAATATTTTTCTTCTGCTGTTGGCAGATCATTATGAGGTTTACAATGCAATAAAATTCAAGATGTCATGAATATAAGCATGATACACAGATAAATTTAGCCTCTATTCTGTTTAACTGTGTTGAAATATGTGGAATTACAAATGTGTAAAATCAGACCAAGATAGGTGAGAGAAAGACCTAAAACCCGAGACTGTGCTGATGGTTATGGACAGCAGGTACCAGGAGATGCCAAAGTTATTGTATAGTCAAGAAGTATTTTGACATTATTACATGTGTTTTCAAAATGCAATCGGATCATTTCCAGCTATTCTAGTCTGCTCTTCTAAAAGCTTGATTCAAGCACCATAAAAGTGATAGCAATCTGCCACCCAGCCTTCAAAACCCCAAGCAAATGAGATAAGAAGGAGGATTTGGAGAAATTCTCCTGTAGATTTTGGTACTTAGGTCAGACCACTGATTTAGTTACATGAGGCATTGAGTAAAATATTGCTTTTTCTCTCCTACAGTCCTACTCACTGCTCTGTGCTGTGAAGACTCATCACTCAGAACACATAGATATCTCAATATAACATGCATTGCACTTGGACAATAATCTCCAAAGAATGAGGAAGACATGGGTATAACAGCATACATAGACTACAGCTTTGACAGCTCTAAGTAAATGTATGTCAATAAGAAAATGTCTGCAGAGGAAGATACTTCAACAGTAGTGAACTACTAAGATTAAAATAAAGATGTAAGATGTACTCATGTTTTGAAATGTATGGGAAAGTAGTCCAAGAAGTCTTTTGTTATTAGTAAGAAAAAGCTTATGTAAGCAAAGTCGGATACCATATAGAAACTATATAAACAGGTTTGACTAAAGAATTATAAGTTGTGCATGTAAGAGTCATAATCACTGAACCATACAGTTAATATTGATGAAATTATATTTTGCTAATAGTATGGTTTTGTACTTAAAGAAAATTTGGTCACTAAGTCCATTTTCTTGGGGAAGCATCTAATAAGGTAAAAAATACATCCTATTGCACAAACTGCAGAGGGAAAAACCCTGTATATTTTTGTACATCGGTAAATCCAGAAGATTCTTTGTCACCAGTAATTATATGTGGTGCATATCTTTTCCTTTATGAAGACTCGGTGGCTTCCTGGTTATTTATTTTACTGTTATACAAGTTACACGAGTTAAAATATCTTCTTGATCCTTTCCTGCACATTGTGCAGGTGTTGAACACACAAGAAGGTGGGGGATGACTGTACATGATTATGCTCAGCTTAGAGGGCTAGGAGAAAAGGTTCAGACCAACTTTGCAACAGCCCTTATTATTCTGGTTGCATACAGCATAATGAAAGGAAACCATATGTAAATATTTCTTGATGAATACTGATAGAGGGAGGTTAAAGGAACTGCCTAAATCAGACTGTAAGAACAGGTATTTCTGAAAAGGAATAAAGACTTTCACATTTGAGAGAGAGAGAATAATAGAGGAAACAGTATTCTTCACTGTGCTGCAGCAAGTGGCAAAAGATAGCTCTGTCCAAGAGAATGGTTTCTCAGTAGGATTTGATGATGGTAAGGATGCAGGCATTTATCAAGGCATATGATGCAGGCCATTGACAAATAAACTAAATAGCTATTCTTTGGTAGACACTGTCAAAAAAGAGTTAAAAGGTTTCAAAAATATTGTTAGAGCATTTTTATTTAATGGTAAATTATGTATGTATACATATATGCTACATGTACACACATACATAATTTCTTATCTCTTTAGTTCTATATAAAATTACTTTGACAAAGTATTAAAGTTACAGCTCTAACAGTTACATGTAGCAATTGTTGGGCAAACACTCTTTAACTTCAGCAACCATTTACACACATTCGCTTCACTACTTGCTGGTCAAAACCAACAGATAACAAAACAGAACCCCCACAGCCTTTGTGGTGAGATATGAAGCTATGGCATGCACTCCTGCCACTCCACAGCAAACCACCGCAGGCTCACCTCATACTACCTCCACAGCTGTACTCCCTACAAGCACACTACACTGCAAACACCAGTGTAAACAAATGGCAGTACAACGTAAAAGGGTGAACATGAGGGCCAGAAATTAAGGGTAACTGTTTGCTTTAAAGGACTAAGTGGGAAATAAAAAGTAACTGACAGTACTTCAGTCCTACTTAGTCCTTTTATATAAGATGTCCTCAAGGATATTCTGCATTGCTTGGCACGGCAATTTAGCAGATTCTTTGAGTAAAAATGATTAAGAAATTAATGCAACATTAAACTTGTAAAACTAAGCTACCTTAAATATGTGGTAGATATAACAGATGGACTTAGAATTTCTTGCCACCTTTTCAATCACAAACCAATACTCTACATTTGACAAGAAAATTTACAACTCAACCTCTCTGTAAAATCACAGGGTGTCAAGGGTTGGAAGGGACCTTGGAGATCTTCGAGTCCACCCCCCCTGCCAGAGCAGGATCATACAATCTAGCACAGGTCAC